>JAPMLY010000956.1:0-143857 GCA_026401115.1 Tetraselmis chui
GAGAGAGAGAGAGAGAGAGAGAGAGAGAGAGAGAGAGAGAGAGAGAGAGAGAGAGAGAGAGAGAGAGAGAGAAAGAGAGAGAGAAAGAGAGAGAGAGAGGGGAGAGGGAGAGGGAGAGGGTGAGAAGAGGGAGAGAGAGATAGAGATAGAGATGACGCGTCGGTTTTTTGCTATGAAGCTATCCCTAGAGGGGGAAAGGGGCAATTGAATATATATTGTCGATAATAAATGATATACTATTTGGATCCATCTCTCTCTGTGTCTCTTTCTCTAAACGTACCAGAGTTTTTTTCCGTATTAATGTTGTTCATAAGTTAGTTATGTAAGTAAGTACTTTAATATGATACAGTTTACTGTATGGGAAATATTTCTCATTCTACATAAATTTGAAATATCAATCGGCTTTTTAATTTTAGCAAATCCAACACGATTCTTATCCCTGAAAATGCGGAAAAACGTTCCGAACAACGCAAAATACATATACGAAGATACGACGACAGATGCACGAAGTTTTCTGCCAGTACATTTGGTACGTTTTGGTACGTTTTGGTACGTGGTTGTACGTTTGGTACGTTTGGTACGTTTTAGTACGTTTCGGTACGTCGGCATGCCGCGTCGGAGTTTTTTATATGAAGCTATCCCTAGAGGGGAATAGCGTTACGAAGTAGATTGGAACCGAAGGTGCCATCAAGAAAGTGAAAATATATTATTACAAGAGGCACAACATGAACAAGGATAGGAAAAAAGGGAGTGGAACCAAAAGTGTGACATCAAGAACCAAAGAAAAATGCTCCATTAATGCCCATAAGGATCCTTGTACAAAATTCGAATGAAGCTCGCAATGTGCCAGAAATGACACTGCTTTATTTTTCGTTTCACCTCCTGCATTTTTCACTCAAGTAATTGCAAATAAATAGTTGTATAGCACAGAGCGACTCCATCGCTACACTGCTATTGCTACCCGCAGCTGCCCGAGATAAACAAGCATTGACAAGGAGCGATCGACAGATGCGATTTATTTACTACCCGCGCTCGCAGCACGAGTCAATTAGTAGCATATGGCAGCTAATGCGAAGTTTTCCCTGTTCGTATGAAAACCACCTGTTAGTGGTATGCTTCCCAAGCGCACTAAGCATGCTTGATGTGTATTGTAATTATTTGGTCAGATTGGTTTTAAATCTAGAGGTTTGCAAAACTTACTTACACATGTGACAGAACGCAAAATTGAACGGTAAAGCGTTACTGTAAAAGCGGCGCGTCTCACCCAGTCCTCGAGGTGACCCTCGAGGACTGAGGAAACGCCTAGCGCAACGCCCCATGCCCTGCCCCCAGCAGCACTAGCTAGCGGCAGCTCCTTAAGCCGGTGCAACCCCCGAGCACTGGCA
Organism: Tetraselmis chui; assembly: GCA_026401115.1. NCBI lineage: Eukaryota > Viridiplantae > Chlorophyta > Chlorodendrophyceae > Chlorodendrales > Chlorodendraceae > Tetraselmis > Tetraselmis chui. Next base: position 1,386 of record JAPMLY010000956.1, read on the forward strand.
CTCTCTGCTTTGCGCTCGCCCATCTGGCTCGCGCAATTGCAGTCTCGACTCTCGTAGTCGAGCAGGGTGTCAGTTTACATCGTCTCATGCGCACTCGAGCGTCACGAGACACTTCCCCCCATTCGAAGTCGCCGTCTAACATCATGCAGCATGAGCCGTCGTCCTCCGCCCACGGAGTCGACCCTCTCCCCTCTGCAATCGAACAGCGTACTTCCGAACAGATTCAAAGCGCGGTGTCGGCCCTCGAACTCCGATTAGCTGAGCAGATTCAGGCGTCTAACACCGCCTTACTAGCCTAGCTCGAACGATTAACAGGCCCAACCGTGCTTCCGAATCAACATCAGTCCATTCCCCCTGACGCGACCATTGCGACTGAGGGTGGTAAGGCAGCCCCTGAGCAGCCTACCGACCTGCTGAACGACGACCCCGAGCTCCACGAGCCCGAGTTCGTCGATTTTGCCGCCTACGGTAAAATCATTCCGGCCGGTTTGGAGCGACCCCCGCGCCACATCGACGAACCTCGTCTGTGAACGCTAACGGACGACACGGCCCGCTTCCTCAACGACCGGAAATCTCAAGCGGGGTACGACGAGTACCTCCACATCGGGTGTTATGCCTTCTTCGACAGCTGCGCCAACGCGGCAATCAGCGAGGCTTTGGACACGCTGTCAACCGGACCGCCTCTACAAGCGGAGCAAGCGGCGGCCGTTGCCCTCATCCGAGCGGGTCATCGCACCCACACAGCGACGGAGGAGGCCGCCCGGACTCGACTGGGCTTCCTCCGCCTCACCAAGGGTGGACAAACGGGCTCGGATACGGACCGAGTGTTCGCCGAGCTCGCGCACGAGCGTTTCTGCCGCCCACGCCCTACCGCGGTCTCGAGCGCACTGGACGAGCTATGCCAAGCGTTCGTCGATCGGACCCTCGAAGTCAGCCTACATGCCGCTAGCAAAGCCGCTGCTGGAGCAGCGTTTGCGAGAGTCACGCCGGACAAGCCACCCGGACAAGACGCCAAGGCCAAGAAGGCAGCCGCCGACAAGCGCAAGGCCGCAGCAGCAGCAGCAGCGGCAGCGGCGGCCGGAACAAAACCTGGCGACGGGGGGAAACCCACAACGAAGAAATGATGGTGTGGCCCGCCGCGCCGATTCCTGCTCCCCGTCATCCAACTACATGCGTCACCGCGTGCGGCTAAGATGGCGGGAGTGGGAGCATATCGGCGCGAGCGGTCAAGTCGTGAACTGGATCCGCCATGGCGTGCGGGTCAAGTTCAAACACGGCTTACGTCCCCGACCTTTCAACCACGGAGTCTCCATGAAGAACGCCACACAGCCACAACTCGACTTCCTAGCTACGGAGCTCCCACGCTTCGAAGCCTGCGGAGCCTGGGAGCGCGCCTCCAACACCCGCTACGTCTCCCGCATGTTCCTCGTCCCAAAACCCGGTGTCAACAAATGGCGCCTTATCATCGACCTCCGAGAGCTAAACAGCTATTGCGCGGAGTTCAAGATGTCGTGCGAGACCCTCAAGCACTTACGTCACCTGTCCCGCCCGGGCGACTACTTCGTCTCCCTCGACCTAGCCGACGGCTACTACACGCTAGGCATCAGAGAAGCGGACTGAGATTTCTTCACGGTCAACCACCGCGGCGAGCTGTGGCGCCTCGCATGCCTCCCGATGGGCTGGTCGGGGTCGGCTTACTATATTTGCAAGCTAACTCAAGCGTTCACGAACTACCTACGACGAGCGCCTACCCCGATGACCGCCAGCTCCGAGACGCCATACAAACCGTCACGACGTTTCCTCCGCAACGTCCGATGGCGCGGAGTGCGACTGCTACCCTACACGGACGACTTCCTATTCATGGCCAGCTCGTACGACGCAGCTCTACTGCTACGCGATTGCGTCGAGACCCTCCTCCACCGACTAGGCTTCCAACGCAACCCCGACAAAGGCTTGTGGCAGCCCACCCAAGTGGGCACACACCTGGGCATGACCGTCGACCTCCTGAAAGGCGAATTTCGAGCCCCTACCGACAAGCTACAAGTCCTCGCGAAGCAAGCTTCAGCGTTACTAGGCCGCGCATCTACCTCCGCTCGGTGGCTACCCGCCAGACAACTCGCGGCGTTCGCTGGCAAGGCCCAATTCCTCTACCTCGCCATCGCACCAGCCCGCTTCTTTCTACGAGAACTACACTGCGTGCTGGCTACGCGAAAAGGATGGGGCGGACGTGTCCGGATGACACACCAATTACGCCGCGACCTCGAGTGGTGGCGCACGGTGCCCGACCAACACAACGGCCGCTCAATCTACAAACCCATCGAGACCGCGTACCTCCACGCCGACTCAAGTAGTTACGGATGGGGTGCCGTCCTGAACGACAACCCTGCCTACCAAGCCCGCGGGTTTTGGTACGACGACGACCGCCAGCAGCACATCACCTGGAAGGAGCTCCGCGCCGTTCGCCTCGCGATCGAGTCCTTTTTACCACAACTCCGAGGCCGACACGTCCTACTACACGAGGACAACACAGCCGTCGTGGCTACGCTCGCCAAACTCACTACGCGCTCTCCGGTCATGATGACCGAATTACGCCGGCTCTGGCACCTCCTGGACGTCAACGACATCAGCATCCGACCCCGCGACATCCGCTCGGCAGCGAACATATGGGCCGACAGCCTAAGCCGGGAGCTCGACCGCGACGACTGGCAGCTAAACCCTCGAATATTCGACTACCTTCAGCCCACACTCCATCGACCGTTTCGCGTCAATGGAAAACGCTCAGCTCCCGCGTTTCAACGCCCGATGGCGCGACCCCAAATGCGCGGACGTCGACTGTCTACACCTTCCAGACACCGCATGGCAACGAGAGAAGAACTACTGCAACCCCCCGTGGTCAGCTCTTCCCGACCTATGTGCAAAACTACGCCAATCAAGGAGCAGCGGCTACCGTCATCGCCCCGTACTGGCCCCACACACCGTGGTTTCACGACCTCCACAGCTTGGCCATCGAAACTATTCACTACCCCCCATCGCGAGACATGTTCTTCCCCGGTCGGCACGGCTCGCGCGAGGGGGTCGGGCGACCAGGATGGAGCGTCATGGCTTTTCGACTGCCACGCCGGCCTGGCTACACACCCGCAGGGGCGCAATAGGACGCACGCTACGGACAACCAACGCAAGCCTCGCGGACCTCCGCGCAATGGTCACTCAAGCGCGAAAACCCTCGAGGCCTGCCCGCTACACCTTACAGGCACCGGACGCACACGCACCATGGGCTGCTAGCATGACTGCCGGACTGCGGAACTTATTGGGCACCGACCTCATCGGCACCACTGCGCTACACCTGCTAAGCAGCTCCCTAGCCCCGACCACGTACGCCAACTACGACAGCGGTTTGCGTCAATTTGCCGCGTTCTGCCACGAGGAAAACATTCACCCGCTACAAGCTACTACACAATCGGTCGTTCGCTACACGGCCTGGTTGGGCCTGCAAGGTACCGTCGCTGCCGCATCGCTACAACAGTACTACTCAGGAATCAACAAGTTTTTCCGCGACCACCAACAACAGCCGATCGCAGTCGGCGAACTTTTGGCCGACGCGCGTCGCGGACTCGAGATGCAACAGCAACGACTAAAGGCAGCGGACTCGCGCCTACCTTTACCAGCTCCGCTGGCCCTCTCGCTACTCACCGCTGCCGCCGAGCTCAGTACGCACCTCCAATGGACTCCTACTTCCCGCCACCTCATCGCACGTTTTCGAGCGCTACTGGCAGTTTGCACTAACTATGCGTTTTTCTGCCGAGCCGAAACCGGAGTACGGTGTTTAACACAAGACCTCGTCGTCGACAGACCTTCACAAAAAATCTGGCTTTTCATCCGCAAGGCTAAAGGCGATCAGAGGCGCGGCGCAGCCGACAAGCCTATCCTCGCTATCCCGACTGCTGCCAATCCGGTGCTGGCCGACCTACTGGAATATAATTGCACGCAGCGGACCGCCTACTGCAAGGAATTCTACAACTGCTCCCCCCCCGCCGCAATATGGAGCTTCGTACCTTACGAAAACTCCAACGACTGGCAAGCAGCTGCGACACTCTCCGCATGGCTCCTCGACGCATGCGACGCCGTCGGCGCCACACCTCCGAGCGGGTTTAAATGGACATCGCACAGCCTACGTAAAGGTGCCGCCTCCGCCGCTAGTTGCATCGGGACCCCATTCCACGTCGTCAAATACATGGGTGGTTGGGCCAAAAACAGTTCTGTCACAGAAGGGAAATACATCGACCCTACCACGAACCCATCTCCAGCGGCCTGGCAATACTTCGGCTGGCTCGTCCCCTCCAAACCGCTTCATCGAGACTAGGCTGCGCAAACCTCCGGTTTATTACATACTGGCAAAACGTGCCCTCGGGTAAATGGTCAGATTGGTTTTAAATCTAGAGGTTTGCAAAACTTACTTACACATGTGACAGAACGCAAACCTGAACGGTAAAGCGTTACTGTAAAAGCGGCGCGTCTCACCCAGTCCTCGAGGTGACCCTCGAGGACTGAGGAAACGCCTAGCGCAACGCCCCATGCCCTGCCCCCAGCAGCACTAGCTAGCGGCAGCTCCTTAAGCCGGTGCAACCCCCGAGCATTGGCACACTCTGCTTTGCGCTCGCCCATCTGGCTCGCGCAACCCACCCACCCAACCAATAATTAGCGCTAATCTTCCCCCAGGCCAAGATTGTGGTGGTCTTTTGGCCAAATTGTAAGCAAGCTGACATCTTTGGCAAAACGTGCCCTCGGGTAAACAATATTAAGAGCTACACGTATCTTTACCCGTACTGGTACGTGTATGTTATTTTTGAATGATAAATCTCGCGCGCATAAATGTCGTATAACAAATAACACCGCGCGTAATATTCGCTACCGGTATATCCGTACCGCCTGTTCATATTTCTGTGTTGTAAATTGCAGTCTTGCGCGGGTACACGCATAAATACACACGCGCCAAATGTACAGGTACGGGTACCCATCTATATAGTCAGATTGTTTTAAATCTAGAGGTTTGCAAAACTTACTTACACATGTGACAGAACGCAAAACTGAACGGTAAAGCGTTACTGTAAAAGCGGCGCGTCTCACCCAGTCCTCGAGGTAACCCTCGAGGACTGAGGAAACGCCAAGCGCAACGCCCCATGCCCTGCCCCCAGCAGCACTAGCTAGCGGCAGCCCCTTAAGCCGGTGCAACCCCCGAGCACTGGCACTCTCTGCTTTGCGCTCGCCCATCTGGCTCGCGCAACTGCAGTCTCGACTCTCGTAGTCGAGCAGGGTGTCAGTTTACATCGTCTCATGCGCACTCGAGCGTCACGAGATACTTCCCCCCATTCGAAGTCGCCGTCTAACAACATGCAGCATGAGCCGTCGTCCTCCGCCCCCGGAGTCCACACTCTCCCCTCAGTAATCGAACAGCTTACTTCCGAACAGATTCAAAGCGCGGTGTCGGCCCTCGAACTCCGATTAGCTGAGCAGATTCAGGCGTCTAACACCGCCTTACTAGCCCAGCTCGAACGATTGACCGGCCCAGCCGTGCTTCCGAATCAACAGCAGTCCATTCCCCCTGACGCGACCATTGCGACAGAGGGTGGTAAGGCGGCCCCAGAGCCGCCTATCGACCTGCTCAGCGACGACTCCGAGCTCGTCGATTTTGCCGCCTACGGTAAAATCATTCCTGCCGGATTGGAGCAACCTCCTCGCGATATCGACGAACCTCGCCTTTGGACGCTAATGGACGACACGGCCCGCTTCCTCAACGACAGAAAATCTCAAGCGGGGTACGACGAGTACCTCCACATCGGGTGCTATGCCTTCTTCGACAGCTGCGCCAACGCGGCAATCAGCGAGGCTTTGGACACGCTGTCAACCGGACCTCCTCTACTAGCGGAGCTGGCGGCGGCCCTTGCCCTCATCCGAGCGGGACATCGCACCCACACAGCGACGGAGGAGGCCGTCCGTACTCGACTGGGCTTCCTCCGCCTCACCAAGGGCGGACAAACGGGCTCGGATTCGGACCGAGTGTTCGCCGATTGGAGAGGTTGGATTAGGTGGTTAACGGTCTAGCCCTGACTTGTAAGTTCCTTGTATGGCATAGTTGGGAGGGTCCAAAGACAGCAGCCGACGCATCCGGCTTTTGGTGAAAAACCGGCGCATACGGTACATGTTGTAAACAATTTCAATTTCAATTTCAATGTTCGCCGAACTCGCCCACGAGCGTTTCTGCCGCCCACGCCCTACCGCGGTTTCGAGCGCACTGGACGAGCTACGTCAAGCGTTCGTCGATCGGACGCTCGAAGTCAGCCTACATGCCGCCAGCAAAGCCGTTGTTGGAGCGGCGTTCGCGAGAGTCACGCCGGACAAGCCACCCGGACAAGACGCCAAGGCCAAGAAGGCAGCCGCCGACAAGCGCAAGGCAGCAGCAGCAGCAGCAGCGGCGGCGGCGGCCGGAACTAAACCCAGCGACGGGGGGAAACCCACGGCAAAAAAATGATGGTGTGGCCCGCCGCGCCGATTCTTGCTCCCCGTCATCCAACTACATGCATCACCGCGTGCGGCTAAAATGGCGGGAGTGGGAGCATATCGGCGCGAGCGGTCAAGTCGTGAACTGGATTCGCCATGGCGTGCGGGTCAAGTTCAAAAACGGCTTACGTCCCCGACCTTTCAACCGCGGAGTCTCCATGAAGGACGCCACCCAGCCTCAACTCGACTTCCTAGCTACAAAACTCCTACGCTTCGAAGCCTGCGGAGCCTGGGAGCGCGCCTCCAACGCCCGCTATGTTTCCCGCATGTTCCTCGTCCCCAAACCCGGTGTAAACAAATGGCGTCTTATCATCGACCTCCGCGAGCTCAACATCTATTGCGCGGAATTCAAGATGTCGTGCGAGACCCTCAAGCACTTACGCCACCTGTCCCGCTTAAGCGACTACTTCGTCTCCCTCGACCTAGCGGACGGCTACTACACGCTCGGCATCAGAGAAGCGGACTGAGATTTCTTCACGGTCAACCACCGCGGCGAGCTGTGGCGCCTCGCATGCCTCCCGATGGGTTGGTCGGGTCAGCTTACTATTTTTTTAAGCTGACTCAAGTGTTCACAAACTACCTCCGACGAGCGCCTACACCGATGACCGCCAACTCCGAGACGCCAAACAAGCCGTCACGACGTTTCCTCCGCAACGTCCGATGGCGCGGTGTACGACTGCTACCTTACACGGACGACTTCCTATTCATGGCCAGCTCGTACGACGCAGCTCTACTGCTACGCAACCGCATCGAGACCCTGCTCCACCGACTCGGCCTCCAGCGCAACCCCGACAAAGGCTCGTGGCAGCCCAGACAGGTGGGCACCCACCTTGGCATGACAGTCGACCTCCTGAAAGGCGAATTTTGAGCCCCGACCGACAAACTACAGGCCCTCGCAAAACAGGCTTCAACGTTACTCGGCCGCGCGGCCACCACCGCTCGTTGGCTGCCCGCCAGACAACTCGCGACATTCGCTGGCAAGGCGCAATTCCTCTACCTCGCCATTGCACCAGCCCGTTTCTTTCTACGCGAACTACACTGCGTGCTGGCTACGCGAAAGGGATGGGGCGGGCGTGTCCGGATGACACACCAGTTACGACGCGACCTCGAATGGTGGCGTACGGTTCCCGACAAGCACGACGGCCGCTCTATCTACAAACCATTCGAGACCGCGTACCTCCACGCCGAATCAAGTGGTTACGGATGGGGAGCCGTCCTAAACGACAACCCTGCCTACCAAGCCCGCGGGTTTTGGTACGACGACGACCACCGGCAACACATCACCTAGAAGGAGCTTCGTGACGTTCGTCTCGCGATCGAGTCCTTTTACCGCAACTCCGAGGCCGACATGTCTTACTCCACGAGGACAACACAGCCGTCGTGGCTACGCTCTCCAAGTTGACTACGCGCTCTCCGGTCATGATGACCGAATTACGCCGGCTCTGGCACTTGCTCGACGTCAACGACATCCGCATCCGGCCCCGCTACATCCGATCGGCAGCGAACATATGGGCCGACAGCTTGAGCCGGGAGCTCGACCGCGACGACTGGCAGCTGAACCCTCGAATATTCGCCTACCTCCAGACAACGTGGGGGCCACACTCAATCGACCGTTTTGCGTCTATGGAAAACGCACATCTCCCGCGTTTCAAGGCCCGATGGCGCGACCCCGAATGCGAGGACGTAGACTGTCTACACCTCCCGGTTGCCGCGTGGCAACGCGAGACAAACTACTGCAACCCGCCGTGGTCAGCTCTTCCCGCCCTCTGTGCAAAACTACGCCAATCAAGGGCAGTTGCTACCGTCATCGCACCGTACTGGCCCCACAAATCGTGGTTCCATGACTTACACAGCTTGGCCACCGAGACCATCCACTACCCCCCCTCGCGAGACCTGTTCTTCCCCGGGCGGCGAGGCTCACGCGAGGGGGTCGGACGACCAGGATGGAGCATCGTGGCCTTTCGACTGCCACGCCGGCCTGGCTACACACCCGTAGAGGCGCAATAGGACGCACACTACGGACGGCATGCTCAAGCCTCACAGAACTACGCGCTATGGTCACTCAGTCGCACAAGCCCTCGCGGCCTCTCCGCTACACATTACGATAGCCAGACGCACACGCACCGTGGACAGTTACCATGACTGGGCGACTGCGCAACATGTTGGGCACCGACCATATCGGTACCACTGCGCTACACCTGTTGAGCAGCTCCCTAGCCCCGACAACGTACTCCAACTACGACAGCGGCATGCGTCAATTTGCCGCTTTCTTCCACGAGGAACACATCCATCCGCTACAAGCTACTACACAACCAGTCGTTCGTTACCTTGGGACTACAAGGTACCGTCGCCGCTGCATCGCTACAACAATACTACTCAGCCATCAACAAGTTTTTCCGCGACCATCAACTGCAGCCGATCGCGGTCGGGGAACTCTTGGCCGACGCTCGCCGCGGACTCGAGATGCAGCAACAGCGTCTACAAGCAGCGGACTCGCGCCTCCCGTTACCAGCCCCTCTAGCACTCTCGCTACTCACCGCCGCCGCCAAACTCCGTACACACCTCCAGTGGACACCTACTTCACGCCACCTCATCGCGCTATTTCGAGCGCTACTGGCAGTCTGCACAAACTATGCGTTTTTTTGCAGAGCCGAATAAGGAGTAAGGTGTTTAACATAAGACCTCGTAGTCGACCGACCATCCCAGAAAATTTTGCTGTTCATCCGGAAAGCTAAAGGCGATCAAAGGCGCGGCGCAGCCGACAAACCTATCCTCGTTATCCTAACTACTGACAATCCAGTTCTGGCAGACCTACTGGAATATTATTGCACACTGCGGACCGCCTATTGCAAGAAATTCTACATCAGCCCCCTCCCTGCCGCACTATGGAGCTTCGTACCTTACGAAAACTCCGGCGATTGGCAAGCGGCTGCGACACTCTCCGCCTGGCTCCTCGACGCATGCGACGCCGTCGGCGCCACACCTCCGAGCGGGTTTAAATGGACATCGCACAGCCTACGTAAAGGTGCCACCTCCGCCGCTAGCTGCATCGGGACCCCATTCCACGTCGTCAAATACATGGGTGGTTGGGCCAAAAACAGTTCTGTCACAGAAGGGAAATACATCGACCCCACCATGACCCCATCTCAAGCGGCGTGGCAGTACTTCGGCTGGCTTATCCCAGCCAAACCGCTTCATCAAGACTAGGCTGCGCAAACCTCCGGTTTTTTCGATACTGGCAAAACGTGCCCTCGGGTTAATATTCAGATTGCTTTAAATCTAGAGGTTTGTAAAACTTGCTTACATATGTGACAGAACGCAAACCTGAACGGTAAAGCGTTACTGTAAAAGCGGCGCGTCTCACCCAGTCATCGAGGTAACCCTCGAGGACTAAGGAAACGCCTAGCGCAACGCCCCATGCCCTGCCCCCAGCAGCATTAGCTAGCGGCAGCCCCTTAAACCGGTGCAACCCCCGAGCATTGGCACTCTCTGCTTTGCGCTCGCCCATCTGGCTCGCGCAACCCACCCACCCAACCCATAATTAGCGCCAATCTTCCCCCATGCCAAGCCTATGGTGGTCTTTTGGCCAAATTGTAAGCAAGCTGACATCTTTGGCAAAACGTGCCCTCGGGTAAATGGTCAAATTGTTTTGAATCTAGCAGAGGTTTGCATATCCAACTCCCATGTGTACGGGACAATGACCCTAGCGGTTATTATTACCGTTAGTAACGTCGCGTCGCACCTACATGACAACAACCTTGTCATGTAGGTGCGACGCAACCAACGACCACATTACTTCCCTTATGGAAAGCTCTAGGTAGCCCTCGCCTCATAAGCCGGAACTAGCTACGAGCATGGCACTCTCAGCTTTCGCGCTCATCGAATCTAGGCTTCACGCGAACGCAGTCTCGATTCTAGGAGTCGAGCACGGGGTCATTTCGACATCGTCCCATGCGCACTCGAGCGTCACGCGACACTTCACCTCGTTCAGCTACGCAGCCCCGCATCATGTAGCTTGAGCAATCTACGTCCGCCCCGGCGGCCGAACCTCACGCTACTTCGATCGAGCAATGCACAGCCGAACACATTCGTACGGCAGTGTTAGCTTTGGAACAACGGATTATTGAGCAGTTTTTATCGGCTAACGTTGCCTTGCTCGCCGAGCTCCAATCACCAACAACCGCACCCGCTACTACAGATCAACAATCCATTCCCCCCGACGTGAAACCTACGACGCAGGGTGGTAAGTCGGCCCCTGAGCCACCTATCGACATGCTTGACGACGAACCCGAACCAACTGCGCCCGAATTCGTCGACTTTACCTACTACGGCGAAGTCATCCCTGCCGGGCTCGAACGTCCTCCCCGCGACGTCGGGGAACCGCGTCTATAGACTCTAAGAGACGAAACATCTCGCACCCTCAGCGACAAGAGGACTCGAGCCGCCTACGACAAGTACCTCCACATCGGCTAGTTTGTCTTCTTCGATAGCTTCACCAACGCGGCAATTAGCGAGGGCTTGGACGCGCTGTCGTAGGGCCCACCTCTATCTACAAAGTAGACAACGGCCCTTTCCCTTATCCGAGCGGGTCATCGCACCCACACAACGACGGAGGAGGCCGCCCGTACTCGATATTTTTCCTCTGTCTCACCAAGAGCGGACAAGCGAGCACGGATACGGACCGCGTCTTCGCGGAATTGGCCCACGAGCGTTTCTATCGCCCACGGCATGCCACGGTCTCCGGCCCATTGGACGCGCTACGCCAAGCTTTCGTGGACCGCACCCTTGAACTCAGCCTCCACGCTGCCAGCAAGGCGGCTGCTTGTGCAGCGCTCGCCAAACTCACCCTAGACATGCCTCCCGGCCCGGACGTCAAAGCCCACAAAGCAGCTGCCGACAAACGCAAGGCCGCTGCTGCGGCAGAAGCAGCCGCGCGCCCCACATGACACAAAACCATGTCGCGCCTCACGGCCACCGCAGCATAAATGATGGTGTGGTCCGCCGCGCCGGTTCTTGCTCCCCCTCATCTCCCTTCGTGCGACGAAGATGGCGGGAGTTGGAGCGCATCGGCGCGAGCGGCCAAGTCCTAAGCTAGATCCGCCATGGGGTCCGCGTCAAGTTCAAGCGAGGCGAACGCCCACGCCCGTGCAACCACGGCATTTCTGTGAAGGACGCTACACCAACACAACTCGACTTCTTCGACACAAAAGTCCCACGTTTCGAAGCCTGCGGGGCGCGGGAACGCTCGCACAACCCGCGCTACGTGTCCCGCATGTTTCTCATCCTCAAGCCTAGTCACAACCATTGGCGGCTGATTATCGACCTCCGCGAGCTCAATCGCTATTGTTCCGAGTTCAAGATAACATGAGAGACATTGAAACACTTACGCCACTTGTCCCGCCCGGGCGACTACTTCGTCTCCCTCGACCTCACCGACAAGTACTACACCCTTGGCATCCGGGAGGAGGACCGCGACTCCTTCACGGCCAATTGAAATTGGAATTGAAATTATCCACAACAGTACCGGCAAACTGGACCGGCTGCTGTCTATTGGGCCACTCTACCTAGCCATTCAGGGCTTATGGGTGAGTTTAGCCCGGGTCTCTTCGACCAAGTACAGCTATCGACACACCTAGCTTCACTGTGTGTCGACGCTCCTCGGGAATTAAAAAACTGTAAGCAATCGCAACAATTGTCACAGCCCCCCCGCTTAAGAAGTAAAAGGGCAATAATTTTTTAATCAAGAAAAAAACCAAGAAATGAATCCACTTGTCGAGAAATGCAAAACTTAACTGTTGTTCGACCTTTACGATGCACGGCCCACTCCCAGCGAACCGGGGTGCCGACCGGCCTAGGCCGGTCGGCGTTCGGGAGGGACGACGGGCCAGCCTAATCTAGCTCCCGCGTGACTTCGATCTTGCCAAACATTGGAGGGGAAAGGCTGGGAAAAAAAGCCTCCTCGCGTGGTCGCTCGTCGATCCCGCCGTCGCATCCCGTAAACCCCGCTTCAAGATCGTAGCCGCGTCCACCGACGCGACGGTCCTCCTTGTCGAGGTCATCCGTCACCTCGAGGGCAAGTGGGGGGGACCGAGACACACAAACATAGAAAAAACTGGCGCTCCTGCCTCCGCACTTGGATTTTTCCCGCTCATTTCCTATGTTTTTCTCTGTCTGGTACCCGGGTACCTGTCGGATAGTACGGCATGTGGCCGTACCCCCCCCCCTCTTATCGCGCGTCCACCGAGCAGCCTTTCTTGAGGCGGGGGCCTCCGCGCTCACCCGGGCCCAAGCTCAAGAATGTGTAGGTCTGTCGGGGTAGTGGGTGTCGAAGAGGGGGGGGGGGGGGGGGGGGGGGTAGGTCACCGTAGTCGGATCCGGCGGGCCGCGGGCGCACGGAAATTATTCAAAAACCCTCCGTACGGGGTTTTCCGGCGGCACCGACCCGGAGGGTCGTCGCCGCCCGATCGTGTCGCTCCTTCCCTCGCGACCGTCCTCCTTGCCGCCCAAGCTTACTCCTCCACCCGGGAGATGTAGCTTGTCGACGTAGCGGCTCGCTAGTGAGCGCCCTACCTTGGTGCTACTCCCCAACTAGCTCGACGCCGGGTACGGACATTAGTTTAATTTACGAGAAAACCCTGCGTACATGGCTTCCGGAGGCGGCTGATCCTGAGGATCGCCGCCTCCTCACATAGCCGCTCCTCTGTTTGCGACCGGCCATCGGCATGTGCCATGTCTTGCTTCACCCCCCGGGAAGGTTCGATTGGCACATGGCTGGTCGACGGCTAGCGAGCGCCCTTTCATGGCGCTGCTTCCCGGCTGGCCACCACTAGCTCCAACACCCGCCTCCCACCGCTGATCCGGCCGTACCCTCGCCATCAAACGCTTATGTAGTACATGTCCCACCCCCTTGAAGTAGGACTTTCTTCATGTGTATTAGACCGCGAAAAAACGGACGGCCCGAGCGAGAAATCTTGGTGCCGGTATTGCATATAAATTGTTTTTCACAAGCCCTATGTACATGGCTTTCCCGACTGCTGTTGATCCTGCGGATCGAACTGTCGGCCCTCTTAGCCCCCTGCCGTGCCAGGCTTGGCACGGCTACGGGGTTTCCAGCGCCCACCACGGGGAGGTGAGGGTATGCCGACGGGCCTGAGAGCGCACCCCCCTCCGGGGCCGCCGCCGCTACGCCGCCGGCGGGCTCCTTCACGGCCAATTACCGCGGCGCCCTATGGCGCCTCGCGTGCGTCCCGATGGGATGGTCGGGATCGGCCTACTATTTTTGCAAACTCATAGAGGTGGTCACAAACTGCCTTCGCCGCCCCCCGCCACCTGCTGCAGCGACAACTCCTATTGTTGGACGCCCTTCCAAACGTTTTCTGCGAAACGCGAGGTAGCGCGGCACGCGTCTTCTACCGTACATGGACGACCTCATGTTCCAACCGATGACTCCTACAACGCCGCCCTTCTTCTCCGACAACGAATCGAGTCCCTGCTCGAGAAACTCTGCCTTCATCGCAACCCCAAGAAAGGCGTTTGGACGCCTACCCAAGTGGCGACCACGTAGGCTTAATGGTCGACCTCAACAAGGGAGTGTTCCGCGCCCTACCCGACAAGCTCCGCCAACTCGCACAACAAGCTTCCGTTGTACTCGGCCTAACGGCCTCGTACGTTGGATGGCTACGAGCACGGTAACTAGCAGCTTTCGCGGGAAAAGCTCAATTCCTTTACCTCGCCATCCAATTCTTTTTGTGCGAGTTGCACAACGTCCTCGCCACTCGTTGTGGCTTGGGGGGACACGTCCGCCTAACGCATCAACTACGGCGTGACCTCGAGCGGTGGCGCACATTTCTCACCCCGAACAACGGCATGTTAATATCTACATGCCTATCTAGACCGCTTACTTCCATGCCGACTTCAGCAACTACGGGTGGGGAGCCGTGCTGAACGACGACGCCAACTACCAAGCCCGCAGTTTCTGGAACGCGCTAGACCGACAGTAGCACATCACATGGAAGGAACTTCGAGCAGCTCGACACGCTATCGAATCGTTCCTCCCCTAGCTCAAGGGACGCAACGTCTTCCTCCACGTGGACAACACCACCGTGGTCGCTACCCTCACCAAGCTAGCCACACGGTCACCCACTACGATCCCCGAGCTGCGTTGTATGTGGCACCTACTCGACTCCAACGACATCCACATCCGATCCCGCTACATCCGCTACGCGGTGAATATCTGAGCGGATACCCTCAGCCGCGAGCTGGACACCGAGGACTGGCAACTCAACCCACGACTGCTCGCACAGCTACATGACCGGTGGGTCTTTCACTCTATCGACCGCTTCGCGTCTAAGCTTAACACTCGGCTGCCACGCTTCGACGCCAAATGGCGCGACCCCTAGTGCGAAGACGTCAACTGCCTACACCTCCCCAACGCGGCCTGGCGCCGCGAAATCAACTATTGCAACCCTCCATGGACTGCTCTTCCAACCCTCGCTGCCAAACTGAGCCAGTCCGGCGCGAATGCTACCGTCGTGGCCCCCTACTGGCCCAACAAACCGTAGTACCAAGACCTCCATCGACTCGCAACCCATACCCTACATTTCCCCCTAGCGTTGGACTTGCTCTTCCCCGGCAGGCACGGCAAGCACGTGAGGGTCGGGAGCATCGTTGTCGTTCAAGTAAGACCCCTTCATGACTCTACACACGCCGCGGCGCCATAGGCTAGTCTCTACGCGCTGCACACGCTACCAACTACGCGCCCCCGCCCGTCCACCTACAAACGCGCCTAGGCCCACAACGCTACCGGCTCATTGTGGACGCGACCCAAGCCCCTTGATCTTCCTCCATGGCTACCCAGTTCCGTGCCCTCCAAGGCATCGGCCACTTAGGTACCACCGCGATTAGCCTACTCAGCAGCTCTCTCGCACCCTCCACGTTTGCCAACAACGACATCGCCCTCCGCCCTTACTTCGCTTTCTGCACTGCAGACGGACGCCCCCCCTTACAAGCCACCCCCGCCACCCCCACCATGGTTCGCTACACTGCCTAGCTCGGCCTGCGTGGCACCGTCGCTGCTAGATTTATGCAGCCTGTCGGAATCGGGAACGGATAGTTACACATAGGTCGTGCCGGCCCCACAAGGGGGCCGGCTGTGGCGACTAGAGAAGTGAGAAGAGAGATATGGCGGTCGGGTGAAGGCACCGGCACGGCCGGCCGACCGCCACTAATAGGGAATAGAGTACCGCTAATAGCATAACACTAAGTACTAGGATGACAAATAGCTACCTTGTACATACGCACTAGGCAACAGGATTCTAGTGATAATAACCCTCCTCAAGGTAGTCGAGGTCTTGACGTCGTCCTAGCTTGCGTCGAGAAAGGTGCCATCTTGGTCGAAGGTGTAGTGCTTGTAGCGTGTGTCTCATGCCGGGTAGGTGTAGCGACATGCGCTCTCAGGAATGTGCCACTAACGGCGAGTTGCAGATATGAAGCGGGTCCAAATGTACTGTGTAATGTACTATTCTGACATGTAGCGGGAAAAACTGTCCACGGGCGAATTAGCCCACGCATTATTAAACCATGCAAACACAGTTAGTCTGGAAGATAACTTACGCAAACGTAGTTACAGTCACAATCCCGCAAACGGAACAGTTACGGCGACAACCAGCCTACATGCGTGGTGTCGGGACAACAGAAGTGTGAGAGTTGTAGTCTAGCGACAGCTCTGTACCGAGTCAAACAGTTTATCGGTACGTCCGATCTAGACATGTACTAATCATATCTAGAGTAGCTTACAGTAGCTATCTGCAACTAATACGTATGCGGTATTACTTACAACACTCCCACTGCAGGTAGCTACGGGATGAAGCGTTGCAATGGGTCTTGTCCTCCAAGGATCGCACTTCGGTGTCTTGCCAGTGCATGTCCTGGGAGGAGTTTGGTGAGCATGTCAGCGTCGGCAAAGCCTGTGAGTTGGAGGCTGTGGTCCAGCCCCCCCCCCCCAACGTCAGGCGCATGTCGATGGTGCCATGAAGGTAGCGGGGGACCTTTTGCAGAGCGTGCCAATGTGCCTCCGTGGGTGAGGCTTGAGCGGAGCCAAGGATGCGCAAGACCGTGGAGACAGCGCGGCGCGTGCAGACGGGGGCGTAGTGGGGGCTGCCCAAGAGACTGGGGTGGACGTCTGGGTCAAAGTCGGGGGTTGCATGTGTCGGTCGGCCGATGACCATGGGGTCAATGGTGGGGCGACGACGGCCACGGGGGGTGTGGTCGCCACGCTTGGCTGGGGAAGAATGCTGTCCATGGAAGTGAAGAGGTGGGCCACCGGGAAAGGGAGAGCGGGCGGCCATGGAAGGCGGCGGGGCGTACGGATGCGGGTGGTCACGGGAGGGGGGGACGCCGTGAGAGGGCGCCTCCGGGATGAGAGGTATGGGGTGGTGAAGGGCATATCCAGCGGGGGGGTAGGGGGGGGTGGCGGGAGGTGTTCAACCGCGATGTCGTGACGCGAGGGGTCGCGGTGTAGGGCAGAATCAGCGGGGGGGTATTGGGGGGTGGTGGGAGGTGTTTAACCATGAGCTCGGGACGCGAGGGCTCGCGGTGCGCATCGGGACGGCGTTGTGCGACGGCGGGGTCGCCAACAGGAGCTGCAGCGGTAGCAGCAGACAAGGCCGACTGTGCGTCCGGTGGGGCGTAGCCAGGCTGGGGATGCACAAGCAGGGGGAGGGTGTGCACGTCGTGGCTGTCCCGAAAGTGTCCGAGCTGAGTATCGTGGCGGCGCTGAGCGACAGGGGGTGCGGATTAGCACCCGCAGCAGGAAGAGCAGCAATGGCGGCCGACCGCGAGTCGAGGTACGCTTCAAGGCGCGTCATTTGCTCAAAGAGCAGCGCGAGAATACCCTGGGTGGTATCGAGATTGCTCTGCTGAGAGCCTGGGTCACGGGAATCAGGAGGTGAAACATGCGGAGTTTTCGGCGCCATTTCGACAGAGGACGAAAAAGAAAGAGCTGAATAAAAAACATGCAGCGGTAAAAACCGCTAGCCGGACTCGTGCCTAACAGCGGTTTCAAAGAGACGGCCTGATGCCCGCCGACCCCTCGGCCTGTAGCCCCGGGGTGTCTCAAAGCACCTTCTATGTATCCTCCACCCAGTGTGGGGCACAAGTCGAGGCCAAGGCCAGGACAGGTGGAGCGCTGCGCTGGCGGCTGAGTCGCTAAGATAATGTAAAAATAAAAAAGGTAAGCTACGGCTGGCGTGCAACCTGTGGATGCGTATTCACCCGACAGTGCGCCCCCCCGTTCTTCAACTTGGACATGTGTGCACCCTGTCCACACACGACGAGTGCGTCGGTGTGGGTGGCTGGCTATCGCCGTCGAGTGGCTGACTTAAGAGGGGTGGTGGCGGGTTTTAAATCGCAGTTTATATTGGCGATACCGCCGACTACAAGTTGAAAGTACTAGTTGTCTATAGAAACTTGCCTTCTGCGGGAGAGCTGTCGATCGCAGCTCGCCGAACCAGGTTGTCGCGCGTGAGTGACGTGAGGCGGGGGCCCATAACCTATTAGACCATGCAAACACAGTTAGTCTGGAAGATAACTTACGCAAACGTAGTTACAGTCACAGTCCCGCAAACGGAACAGTTACGGCGACAACCAGCCTACATGCGTGGTGTCGGGACAACAAAAGTGTGAGAGCTGTAGTCTAGCGACAGCTCTGTACCGAGTCAAACAGTTTATCGGTATGTCCGATCTAGACATGTACTACTCATATCTAGAGTAGCTTACAATAGCTATCTGCAACTAATACGTATGCGGTATTACTTACAACACGCATGTGAGCGACAGGCGACGAAGAAGCAAAGCCAACAAGCTGTTAGGAGCGTGTAGGCACGCAAAAGCATAGACGGGCGCTGCTTGTGCTGACTCCCCCCTTTCGCCGTGGGAAAGGTAAGCTCCCCGCTAAGTTAGGTGAGCGTTGCGGCGTTGCCTCGGGAAAAAACAATAACAATATCAATAAAAGTTCGCACGGGCCGAATTTTCGCGTGTCGGTTTAAACAACCAGATCCGGTCGAGAGCATCGGTAGGCTGAAGGCTAGGTAAGACTGAAAGCGTGGTGGGACGAGCGTGGCGCCGGGCGCTTTACACACGCTCTTCTCCTTTTTACGTGGGAGATGATAGGTTAGTCGCCGACAACCAGCTCGAAGGCGAAGCGTGGTGTCGGTCGGACGATGAACTGCTAGCGTGGCGCCGAGCGCTTTACACACGCTCTACTTATTGTTTTTACGTGGGAGTAGGTAGGACTAGCGTGGCGCAGAGCGCTTTACACACGCTCTTCTCTAGTGTAACTTGGTGGAGGGCCAGTAACCTCTCGGAATCGGGAACGGATAGTTACACGGAGGTAGTACCGGGCCCACAAGGGGGCCGGCTGTGGCGACTAGAGAAGTGAGAGGAGTGAGATGGCGGCCGGCGAAGGCACGGGCAAGGCCGGCCGACCGCCACTAATAGGGAATAGAGTACCGCTAATAGCATAACACTAAGTACTAGGATGACAAAAAGCTATCTTGTACATAAGCACTAGGCAACGGGATGCTAGTGCATACACAACCTTACTTTTCTGCAGGCAACAAGTACTTCCGCGACCACCAACTACCCCCCATCACCGTTGGCGACCTTTTAGCCGACGCTCGCCGCTCGGCGCGGGCTAGAAATGCAACAACAACGCATCGTCCCGTCCGACACCCGGCTACCTCTTCGATGAGCAATCGCCCTCGACATCTTACTGGCCGCCAACACCCTTCGCGACAACCTAACTTGGACACCAACTACTCTAACGTTCATCAAATGTCTTTATGCCTAGCTCGCGGTATACGTCAACTATATTCCGCGACAAACTCGTGATGGCCGTTCCGATTACCTCAAGCCCAGTGTTAGCGGACCTACTGGACTACTACTTCGTTCAACGGACGGCCTTCTGCACGACCAACTAACACCGACCTTCCTATGCATGTATCAAGAGTGTCTCACCTTTAGAACCCTCCGCTGAGTGGAAAGCCGCCGCAACACTTTCGTCATGGCTGGCCCTCGCGCTCCGCGAAATAAACACAACCGCGCCAGCCGGCTTAAAGTGGACATTGAACAGCCTCCGGAAAGGGGCGGCTTCCGCCACTAGCTGCATTGGCGCCCCCTCTCCATCATCAAATACATGGGTGGCTGGGCCGAGAATAGCTCCGTGCTGACCGAAAGTAAATACATCGACCCCACCATGACCCCATCACATGTTGCTTTGCGTTTCTTTGGTTGGCTCGCGCCGTCAACTCAGCACCACTAAGATTAGGTTGTGCAAGTCTTTGGCTTAAAGTTACTGGCAAAACGCGCCCTCGGGTAAAGGGTCAGATTGTTTTAAATCTAGAGGTTTGCATATCCAACTCCCATGTATACGGGACAGTGACCCTAGCGATTATTGTTACCGTTAGTATCGGCGTGTTGAACATACAAGACAACAACCTTGTCATGGCAGTTAGATGCAACCAACGACCAGATAACTTCCCCAAGGGTGAGCCCTAGCTAGCCCTCGCCTCATAAGCCGGAACTAGCTACGAGCATGGCACTCTCTGCTTTCGCGCTCATCGAATCTAGGCTTCGCGCGAACCCACTCACCCAACCCTATGCTACGCGCTAATCGTCCCCCATGCCTAGCATGTGGGTGTATTTTAGCCAAATTGTAAGCAAGCTAGCATCTTTGGCAAAACGTTCCCTAAGGTAAGTTGTATATATTATATATATGGTCATAATTAAATGGCGGAAGCACGGGGGAGGGAGGGGGGGCAAGGAGGGCAAGAGTGAACATCATTAAATTGAATACAATCAAAGGGAAAGCAACGGAATGAGAAAAAAACAATATTTCAAGAAAAGGCAATGGAAACCTCCCATCAAAAAGGAGAAAGGATGGGAAAACCCCCACAAGCCTAAGCCCGAGGAACAAGAAGGCATGCTACAACATCAACATTGCCCCCCGGGAAAGCGTCCTAAAGAAAGGACCCCAAAGTACCATGAAGAGCAACAGAAAGATGTTGCATGAATTTTCGGCGCACATCCCCCCGAAAACGTCGAAAATGTACATGAGAAGATGAACGAACAAGAAGTAACTGTAAGAACGCCATGAACGAGAGTCCGCAGCATCCATGCAAGGGAAGCGAAGAAATGCCACGAAATTAGCTAGGCTATCATCCAACTCAACCGCCATAGGCGCCAACGGCCCCCAATCCTTTGATAAAGAGAAGGGATAGCAGTCATGGACCGATTGAATCGAAGGCGTGCCAAGCAAAGCGAAAGTATGGAGGTCCACATCGAGCTTGACATGCTGAGCTCCTAATGCAAGACTGCTTGGGAGTGGGAGACGAGCACCTAGATGAGGAGCATTGGTGTATGTGCGGGCAGTTGTGACCGTCACATCAACAGCAAGATGACGGCGTGGAGCCCTAAAGTATAACCAGACCACACCCCCGCGTCTATCTCGAGAAGCTCCCGGCCGAGTACGGTGGACCTACAACCGCAAGTCCCGCCACTTAGTAGGCCCCGGTTCGAGCATGAATTCTTCAAGCACGTGGACAATCCCATCGTGGAATTGAATGACGTACCAAGAGCACGGATGCCGGGGGATGTGATCCATAAGCATAGATGTTGCGGAGCGCTTACCCGAAATAGAGGTGCCCGATACCGTCGACGAAGATCCAGCTCCGCGAGACTCTTAGGGAGCTTCATTGCACCGTGAGCACTTCCGAACATAGTAGGCGCGCTTTGCATTGAGGCCCAACACCCGGTGCGCAAATATAGTATAGCAATCGGATGGCACCTTGAAAATGGACTCATGTGAAGCGAAAAACATATAGAAAAAGCCCCGCGACCCGAACCAAAAATTACCCTCATATAGTCCGATGGGGAAGGTCTGCAAAACGCCAAGAGGTCAAGGTAGGCCCGGGCACGAAGAATGCGCGAAATGCCCCGTTGAATGTGCCTCGCGGAATCTCCAGAGCGAGTTAGAGCATCGGGAGTCAGAAGTTGTAGGCAAGCTAACTGGGAATGGGGAATGAAGAATAAACCAACAACCATGCAAATACCCGGCAAAACAAACGGGCCTACGAATAAGCCATCAAGCTTCCACCAATTTCTTTGTAATTAAAATCGATTCCGAAGAAAGAAATTAATAAGCCATCGAACATCATATTTTACGGAGTCCACCGAACTTGAAAACAATACAAACCCATAATCGGTTTCGAATATAGTAGGTATTTATTTCCTGCAAAATATATATAGAAATAGTAAAATACTTTTAGTGCAGCGGGACAACTCTGCCGTGCACGCGTAATATCACATGGTGTCGATGCATAAATTCACTGTCTTTATACTTATTTATGAAAATATGGCGTAATAATTCGTGTAGTTATATTATTGGCACTGTGGTACCTGTATTAACACGCTCGTCGCTCGTACCAACTTCTTCTAAAGCTGGTACGAAGCTTATAAAGAAGGAAGGGGACGTATGACGAGTACTCTTATTATGATGTCGGAGCATCAACCCGTTGGCAACCCGGCGCGCTGCCAAGTACAGGTACCGCCTGTAAAAAAAAATTATGGGCCCTCATTCGGGAGTTCCAATCCCGGCGACCGCACATGTCACAATGTGCCAATATGTACTAGTCCGCGTCCGGAACACCGGCGGCATTTATAGGAATGTATGCCCGTACACGTCCCCGTACATACGCGATCGCTTAAGGATTCCTTATCCTTGCGGATTCCTCGTAAATACCCTATTTTACCGTGTAATGATCGTACGGTCGAACGAGCTTTCTTTTTGTCGGTATGAATACCCATACAATTTTCAAATTATCGGTAATTATCCGCAAGAAGAAGAACCCCGCTGAGGACCTACTTCGTGCGGATTTTTTTTCAGCCGTAGGATAAAAATCGACGGTAAAATCACTATCCGCAGCATATCTTGCAGATAAGTCAATCCATACTTTATGAATCCGCAACTAACACGTGATCCGCATACTACCACCGTCAGTGGAAGTATCAATCACAGAAGTATAGGTAGTAACAATTAAGTTTATTACTTTATTGCAGATCGTTATCTTATAGATGGCTGAGAGATAACTCAGATTTTACGAATTTAGAGATATCAACATAATGAATAAACAATGATTCCCGTACACATCTGCAAAAAATACTCCCGATACTGGTACCAGTACGTGGTCAATTCGACATGTATATTCAAATAAAGCGCATATCCGTACAATAACAGCGATAAAAGCCTAAAACCACCGCCAGTTATTTTATACTTTATTTCCGCTTCTCGAAAAACAAATTAACGGAAAACAGCGGCACAGGTAGCGACTGAATTACCGGTCATTCACATTCATGCATGTACAGTAAACATCAAATAAAGTCGTTTGGATGAAACCGCTAATACCAAGACTAACCGTGGGTAGCGAATAAATCACAAGCAGTCGCCCAAGTAAAATGTTTTTCTGTTATTGCTAAAACACACCTCGCTACTACAGCCTTAAAACAAAATATTCTGAGGACACAAAACACAGACCCTCAATCCTATACCCTACTTGTGTCTTAGGTGTTGCGCGTGGAGGCCGTAAACCAAATGAAAAGGGAAATGAGGACACTTATGAAACAGCCGTCACTCAAGATAATCACCACATTCTATACAACAAGTCGGAGTAATTGAGACAGCGCGTCGACGGATTGTCACTACATGGCATACGCCAACCGTATTAAAGTTGTCATAATCGCAGCATTACTAAACTCGGCGTATACCCCACCACGTAGCCATGACGGTAAACTCCAAATAGTCTCAACAATGACGCTATTCATTTGGTAAAAATACACTGCGAAGGAATAGCGGATATTGGCTTGTGGGGCACTACAACGTTTGGGTGACTCAGGCGGTGGCACTTGCCTTTCTAATTAGCGTATACGCACCTCCCCTTCACAAAGTCCATGTTGCCGCATGAAACAAAGAAAACAAAACCATAGGGAGCCATCACGAGTATATCTATGCTTCGTGAGCTCTACAGATGTGATTCTCGTAAACTCACTGTTTTTCGCCGTTACATGTGCCTTCCCTTCACGCATGCCCTGCCGCGTGCAATTGAAGGCGTGAAACCACATGTAGCCAAGGGCTACGCTCATGATGCAGCGATCACGGAGGCAAACTATGCCATTGCGGGAGTGCGCTCGCGGCAAGTTCCCGGGGTAAGGGCAAGCATCCCGCTGCCGCTCGGCGTATAACGTGGTCCGACACGACTCGGCGTGTGGAAACGGGTATGCGCGGTGGTTCGGGGTGTTGACTCAGACGGCGGGCGCGGTTGGATTGGATCGTCTGTTGTTCATAATGGACTTAGCTAAGAAATCCCCGCCATGCAAAGAGTGGGCCTCGGATGAATGAGGAGGGCAGTTGGAGTTTTGGGCGCGTCGACTCGGAGTGTTTGTCGGGCTCCACAGGGCGGCGTAGTCATCCATACTCTCGTCGGAGCACCTTCCCTACACGAATGCCCTGCCGCGTGCATCTTAGGGTGCGAATCCAAAGCTTGTCTAGGGCTGCGGTCATGAAGCAACGATCATGGAGGCAGACTAGGCCATTGCGGGACTGCGCTCGAGGAAAGGACCCGGGGAGAGGGCACACATCCCGCTACCGCCCGGCGTACAACATGGTCCGACGCGACTCGGCGGGTGGAAACGAGTATGCGCATGGGTTCGGGTTGTAGACTCAGACGGCGGGCGCGTTTGAAGTGGATCGACATATGTTTAGAACGGACTTAGCTGAGGCAAGCTCGACATCCATAGATTATGCCTCGCAATGAGGATGGCAGGTGGATCAAGGCCGCGCCCCGACTTCGGATGTTTATCGGGCTCCTCAAGGCGGCGCATATACTTAAGAATGTTAAAGATGCCATTTCGGGAGTGCGCTTGCTGCAAGGACCCTGGTATACACTCTTCCCGCCAACACACGGCGCATGCGCTAGTCCGACACGACTCGGCGTGTGGAAACGGGTATGGGCAGTGGTTGGGGGTGTAGACTCAGACGGCGGGTGCGGTCGGATCGGATCGGCCGTTGTTTAGAATGTACTCAGCCAAGAAATGCCCGCCATGCAATGAGCGGGCCTCGGAATGAGGAGGGTAGGTGGAGTTTGGACGCGCGTCGAGTCGGGATGTTTGTCGGGCTCCACAGGCGTGTGGAAACGGGTATGCGCGGTGGTTGGGGGTGTAGACTCAGACGGCGGGTGCGGTCGGATTGGATCGGCCGTTGTTTAGAATGTACTCAGCCAAGAAATGCCCGCCATGCAATGAGTGGGCCTCGGAATGAGGAGGGCAGGTGGAGTTTGGACGCGCGTCGAGTCGGGATGTTTGTCGGGCTCCGCAAGGCGGCTCATGCCGTCCGCAGTGGCTTCAGAGCACGTCCCTTGCAAGAATACCCTGCCGCATGCATCTAAGGGTGCGAAAACACAGGTACCCGTGGGATGCGTCATGAAGCTGCGATAACGGAGGCAGGACAAGCCATTTCGGGAGTGCGCTTGCTGCAAGGACCCGGGTATACACGCTTCCCGCCAACGCACGGCGCATGCGCTGGTCCGGCACGACTCGGCGTGTGGAAACGGGTATGCGCGGTGGTTGGGGGTGTAGACTCAGACGGCGGGTGCGGTCGGATTGGATCGGCCGTTGTTTAGAATGTACTCAGCCAAGAAATGCCCGCCATGCAATGAGTGGGCCTCGGAATGAGGAGGGCAGGTGCAGTTTGAACGCGCGTCGAGTCGGGATGTTTGTCGGGCTCCGCAAGGCGGCTCATGCCGTCCGCAGTGGCTTCAGAGCACGTCCCTTGCAAGAATACCCTGCCGCATGCATCTAAGGGTGCGAAAACACAGGTACCCGTGGGATGCGTCATGAAGCTGCGATAACGGAGGCAGGACAAGCCATTTCGGGAGTGCGCTTGCTGCAAGGACCCGGGTATACACGCTTCCCGCCAACGCACGGCGCATGCGCTGGTCCGGCACGACTCGGCGTGTGGAAACGGGTATGCGCGGTGGTTGGGGGTGTAGACTCAGACGGCGGGTGCGGTCGGATTGGATCGGCCGTTGTTTAGAATGTACTCAGCCAAGAAATGCCCGCCATGCAATGAGCGGGCCTCGGAATGAGGAGGGCAGGTGGAGTTTGGACGCGCGTCGAGTCGGGATGTTTGTCGGGCTCCGCAAGGCGGCTCATGCCGTGCGCAGTGGCATCAGAGCACGTCCCTTGCAAGAATACCCTGCCGCATGCATCTAAGGGTGCGAAAACACAGGTACCCGTGGGATGCGTCATGAAGCTGCGATAACGGAGGCAGGACAAGCCATTTCGGGAGTGCGCTTGCTGCAAGGACCCGGGTATACACGCTTCCCGCCAACGCACGGCGCATGCGCTGGTCCGGCACGACTCGGCGTGTGGAAACGGGTATGCGCGGTGGTTGGGGGTGTAGACTCAGACGGCGGGTGCGGTCGGATTGGATCGGCCGTTGTTTAGAATGTACTCAGCCAAGAAATGCCCGTCATGCAATGAGTGAGCCTCGGAATGAGGAGGGCAGGTGGAGTTTGGACGCGCGTCGAGTCGGGATGTTTGTCGGGCTCCGCAAGGCGGCTCATGCCGTCCGCAGTGGCTTCAGAGCACGTCCCTTGCAAGAATACCCTGCCGCATGCATCTAAGGGTGCGAAAACACAGGTACCCGTGGGATGCGTCATGAAGCTGCGATAACGGAGGCAGGACAAGCCATTTCGGGAGTGCGCTTGCTGCAAGGACCCGGGTATACACGCTTCCCGCCAACGCACGGCGCATGCGCTGGTCCGGCACGACTCGGCGTGTGGAAACGGGTATGCGCGGTGGTTGGGGGTGTAGACTCAGACGGCGGGTGCGGTCGGATTGGATCGGCCGTTGTTTAGAATGTACTCAGCCAAAAAATTCCCGCCATGCAATGAGTGGGCCTCGGAATGAGGAGGGCTCGGAATGAGGAGGGCAGGGCAGAGGGGTAGATCGAGACGATGCAAGAATTTGGCAACTTTGCCAACCACCCACCACGGCCCGCCCGTCGCCGTGGTGAGGTCGCAGCTTGGCGATCACTATAACTCTTTTCAGCTCTTGCAAGCATTTGACGCTCTGACAAGCCTTGGTCGAGTGCCATATCGTCGGGCGGGGAAGCGGGAGCGTTGCATCGGCTCGCGGTACGTGTACGAATTTTGCGTACGGGGCTGTGGGGTGTGAGGTGTGACACGCCCGCCTCATCCGCACTCCTCAACACCGTGGACATGAGCAACCTGCATACACACGACGAAATCATTGCGTGCAATAGCGGTGGAGGAGGGGTGCGCGACGGACAGCTTGTCATTGCGTGGGAGAGAGAGGGGTAGATCGAGACGATGCAAGAATTTGGCAACTTTGCCAACCACCCACCACGGCCCGCCCGTCGCCGTGGTGAGGTCGCAGCTTGGCGATCACTATAACTCTTTTCAGCTCTTGCAAGCATTTGACGCTCTGACAAGCCTTGGTCGAGTGCCATATCGTCGGGCGGGGAAGCGGGAGCGTTGCATCGGCTCGCGGTACGTGTACGAATTTTGCGTACGGGGCTGTGGGGTGTGAGGTGTGACACGCCCGCCTCATCCGCACTCCTCAACACCGTGGACATGAGCAACCTGCATACACACGACGAAATCATTGCGTGCAATAGCGGTGGAGGAGGGGTGCGCGACGGACAGCTTGTCATTGCGTGAGAGAGAGAGGGGTAGATCGAGACGATGCAAGAATTTGGCAACTTTGCCAACCACCCACCACGGCCCGCCCGTCGCCGTGGTGAGGTCGCAGCTTGGCGGTCACTATACCTCTATTCAGCTCTTGCAAGCATTTGACGCTCTGACAAGCCTTGGTCGAGTGCCATATCGTCGGGCGGGGAAGCGGGAGCGTTGCATCGGCTCGCGGTACGTGTACGAATTTTGCGTACGGGGCTGTGGGGTGTGAGGTGTGACACGCCCGCCTCATCCGCACTCCTCAACACCGTGGACATGAGCAACCTGCATACACACGACGAAATCATTGCGTGCAATAGCGGTGGAGGAGGGGTGCGCGACGGACAGCTTGTCATTGCGTGGGAGAGAGAGGGGTAGATCGAGACGATGCAAGAATTTGGCAACTTTGCCAACCCCGCAACGGCCCGCCCGTCGCCGTGGTGAAGCCGCAGCTTGGCGGTCACTATACCTCTATTCAGCTCTTGCAAGCATTTGACGCTCTGACAAGCCTTGGTAGAGTGCCATATCGTCGGGCGGGGAAGCGGGAGCGTTGCATCGGCTCGCGGTACGTGTACGAATTTTGCGTACGGGGCTGTGGGGTGTGAGGTGTGACACGCCCGCCTCATCCGCACTCCTCAACACCGTGGACATGAGCAACCTGCATACACACGACGAAATCATTGCGTGCAATAGCGGTGGAGGAGGGGTGCGCGACGGACAGCTTGTCATTGCGTGAGAGAGAGAGGGGTAGATCGAGACGATGCAAGAATTTGGCAACTTTGCCAACCACCCACCACGGCCCGCCCGTCGCCGTGGTGAAGCCGCAGCTTGGCGATGACTATACCTCTATTCAGCTCTTGCAAGCATTCGACGCTCTGACAAGCCTTGGTAGAGTGCCATATCGTCGGGCGGGGAGGCGGGAGCGTTGCATCGGCTCGCGGTACGTGTACGAATTTTGCGTACGGGGCTGTGGGGTGTGAGGTGTGACACGCCCGCCTCATCCGCACTCCTCAACACCGTGGAACTGAGCAACCTGCATACACACGACGAAATCATTGCGTGCAATAGCGGTGGAGGAGGGGTGCGCGACGGACAGCTTGTCATTGCGTGGGAGAGAGGGGTAGGTCGAGACGATGCAAGAATTTGGCAACTTTGCCAACCCCGCAACGGCGCGCCCGTCGCCGTGGTGAAGCCGCAGCTTGGCGATCACTATACCTCTATTCAGCTCTTGCAAGCATTTGACGCTCTGACAAGCCTTGGTAGAGTGCCATATCGTCGGGCGGGGATGCGGGAGCGTTGCATCGGCTCGCGGTACGTGTACGAATTTTGCGTACGGGGCTGTGGGGTGTGAGGTGTGACACGCCCGCCTCATCCGCACTCCTCAACACCGTGGAATTGAGCAACCTGCATACACACGACGAAATCATTGCGTGCAATAGCGGTGGAGGTGGGGTGCGCGACGGACAGCTTGTCATTGCGTGGGAGAGAGGGGTAGGTCGAGACGATGCAAGAATTTGGCAACTTTGCCAACCCCGCAACGGCGCGCCCGTCGCCGTGGTGAAGCCGCAGCTTGGCGATCACTATACCTCTATTCAGCTCTTGCAAGCATTTGACGCTCTGACAAGCCTTGGTAGAGTGCCATATCGTCGGGCGGGGATGCGGGAGCGTTGCATCGGCTCGCGGTACGTGTACGAATTTTGCGTACGGGGCTGTGGGGTGTGAGGTGTGACACGCCCGCCTCATCCGCACTCCTCAACACCGTGGACATGAGCAACGTGCATACACACGACGAAATCATTGCGCGCAATAGCGGTGGAGGAGGGGTGCGCGACGGACAGCTTGTCATTGCGTGGGAGAGAGAGGGGTAGGTCGAGACGATGCAAGAATTTGGCAACTTTGCCAACCCCGCAACGGCGCGCCCGTCGCCGTGGTGAGGTCGCAGCTTGGCGATGACTATACCTCTATTCAGCTCTTGCAAGCATTTGACGCTCTGACAAGCCTTGGTAGAGTGCCATATCGTCGGGCGGGGAAGCGGGAGCGTTGCATCGGCTTGCGGTACGTGTACGAATTTTGCGTACGGGGCTGTGGGGTGTGAGGTGTGACACGCCCGCCTCATCCGCACTCCTCAACACCGTGGACATGAGCAACCTGCATACACACGACGAAATCATTGCGCGCAATAGCGGTGGAGGAGGGGTGCGCGACGGACAGCTTGTCATTGCGTGGGGGAGAGAGGGGTAGATCGAGACGATGCAAGAATTTGGCAACTTTGCCAACCCCGCAACGGCGCGCCCGTCGCCGTGGTGAAGCCGCAGCTTGGCGATGACTATACCTCTATTCAGCTCTTGCAAGCATTCGACGCTCTGACAAGCCTTGGTAGAGTGCCATATCGTCGGGCGGGGAAGCGGGAGCGTTGCATCGGCTCGCGGTACGTGTACGAATATTGCGTACGGGGCTGTGGGGTGTGAGGTGTGACACGCCCGCCTCATCCGCACTCCTCAACACCGTGGACATGAGCAACGTGCATACACACGACGAAATCATTGCGTGCAATAGCGGTGGAGGAGGGGTGCGCGACGGACAGCTTGTCATTGCGTGGGGGAGAGAGGGGTAGATCGAGACGATGCAAGAATTTGGCAACTTTGCCAACCCCGCAACGGCGCTCCCGTCGCCGTGGTGAGGCCGCAGCTTGGCGATCACTATACCTCTATTCAGCTCTTGCAAGCATTCGACGCTCTGACAAGCCTTGGTAGAGTGCCATATCGTCGGGCGGGGAAGCGGGAGCGTTGCATCGGCTCGCGGTACGTGTACGAATTTTGCGTACGGGGCTTTGGGGTGTGAGGTGTGACACGCCCGCCTCATCCGCACTCCTCAACACCGTGGACATGAGCAACCTGCATACACACGACGAAATCATTGCGTGCAATAGCGGTGGAGGAGGGGTGCGCGACGGACAGCTTGTCATTGCGTGAGAGAGAGAGGGGTAGATCGAGACGATGCAAGAATTTGGCAACTTTGCCAACCCCGCAACGGCGCGCCCGTCGCCGTGGTGAAGCCGCAGCTTGGCGGTCACTATACCTCTATTCAGCTCTTGCAAGCATTCGACGCTCTGACAAGCCTTGGTCGAGTGCCATATCGTCGGGCGGGGAGGCGGGAGCGTTGCATCGGCTCGCGGTACGTGTACGAATTTCGCGTACGGGGCTGTGGGGTGTGATGTGTGACACGCCCGCCTCATCCGCACTCCTCAACACCGTGGAATTGAGCAACCTGCATACACACAACGAAATCATTGCGTGCAATAGCGGTGGAGGAGGGCTGCGCGACGGACAGCTTGTCATTGCGTGGGAGAGAGAGGGGTAGGTCGAGACGATGCAAGAATTTGGCAACTTTGCCAACCCCGCAACGGCGCGCCCGTCGCCGTGGTGAGGTCGCAGCTTGGCGATGACTATACCTCTATTCAGCTCTTGCAAGCATTCGACGCTCTGACAAGCCTTGGTAGAGTGCCATATCGTCGGGCGGGGAAGCGGGAGCGTTGCATCGGCTCGCGGTACGTGTACGAATTTTGCGTACGGGGCTGTGGGGTGTAAGGTGTGACACGCCCGCCTCATCCGCACTCCTCAACACCGTGGACATGAGCAACGTGCATACACACGACGAAATCATTTCGTGCAATAGCGGTGGAGGTGGGGTGCGCGACGGACAGCTTGTCATTGCGTGGGAGAGAGGGGTAGGTCGAGACGATGCAAGAATTTGGCAACTTTGCCAACCCCGCAACGGCCCGCCCGTCGCCGTGGTGAGGTCGCAGCTTGGCGATCACTATAACTCTTTTCAGCTCTTGCAAGCATTTGACGCTCTGACAAGCCTTGGTAGAGTGCCAAATCGTCGGGCGGGGAAGCGGGAGCGTTGCATCGGCTCGCGGTACGTGTACGAATTTTGCGTACGGGGCTGTGGGGTGTGAGGTGTGACACGCCCGCCTCATCCGCACTCCTCAACACCGTGGAATTGAGCAACCTGCATACACACAACGAAATCATTGCGTGCAATAGTGGTGGAGGTGGGGTGCGCGGCGGACAGCTTGTCATTGCGTGGGAGAGAGAGGGGTAGATCGAGACGATGCAAGAATTTGGCAACTTTGCCAACCCCGCAACGGCGCTCCCGTCGCCGTGGTGAAGCCGCAGCTTGGCGATCACTATACCTCTATTCAGCTCTTGCAAGCATTTGACGCTCTGACAAGCCTTGGTAGAGTGCCATATCGTCGGGCGGGGAGGCGGGAGCGTTGCATCGGCTCGCGGTACGTGTACGAATTTTGCGTACGGGGCTGTGGGGTGTGAGGTGTGACACGCCCGCCTCATCCGCACTCCTCAACACCGTGGAACTGAGCAACCTGCATACACACGACGAAATCATTGCGTGCAATAGCGGTGGAGGAGGGGTGCGCGACGGACAGCTTGTCATTGCGTGGGGGAGAGAGGGGTAGATCGAGACGATGCAAGAATTTGGCAACTTTGCCAACCCCGCAACGGCGCGCCCGTCGCCGTGGTGAAGCCGCAGCTTGGCGATCACTATACCTCTATTCAGCTCTTGCAAGCATTTGACGCTCTGACAAGCCTTGGTCGAGTGCCATATCGTCGGGCGGGGAAGCGGGAGCGTTGCATCGGCTCGCGGTACGTGTACGAATTTTGCGTACGGGGCTGTGGGGTGTGAGGTGTGACACGCCCGCCTCATCCGCACTCCTCAACACCGTGGAATTGAGCAACCTGCATACACACGACGAATCATTGCGTGCAATAGCGGTGGAGGAGGGGTGCGCGACGGACAGCTTGTCATTGCGTGAGAGAGAGGGGTAGATCGAGACGATGCAAGAATTTGGCAACTTTGTCAACCACCCACCACGGCCCGCCCGTCGCCGTGGTGAGGTCGCAGCTTGGCGATGACTATACCTCTATTCAGCTCTTGCAAGCATTTGACGCTCTGACAAGCCTTGGTCGAGTGCCATATCGTCGGGCGGGGAAGCGGGAGCGTTGCATCGGCTCGCGGTACGTGTACGAATTTTGCGTACGGGGCTGTGGGGTGTGAGGTGTGACACGCCCGCCTCATCCGCACTCCTCAACACCGTGGACATGAGCAACGTGCATACACACAACGAAATCATTGCGTGCAATAGTGGTGGAGGTGGGGTGCGCGACGGACAGCTTGTCATTGCGTGGGAGAGAGGGGTAGGTCGAGACGATGCAAGAATTTGGCAACTTTGCGAACCCCGCAACGGCCCGCCCGTCGCCGTGGTGAAGCCGCAGCTTGGCGATCACTATACCTCTATTCAGCTCTTGCAAGCATTCGACGCCTTGACAAGCCTTGGTAGAGTGCCATATCGTCGGGCGGGGAAGCGGGAGCGTTGCATCGGCTCGCGGTACGTGTACGAATTTTGCGTACGGGGCTGTGGGGTGTGAGGTGTGACACGCCCGCCTCATCCGCACTCCTCAACACCGTGGAACTGAGCAACGTGCATACACACGACGAAATCATTGCGCGCAATAGCGGTGGAGGAGGGGTGCGCGACGGACAGCTTGTCATTGCGTGGGAGAGAGAGGGGTAGGTCGAGACGATGCAAGAATTTGGCAACTTTGCCAACCCCGCAACGGCGCGCCCGTCGCCGTGGTGAGGTCGCAGCTTGGCGATGACTATACCTCTATTCAGCTCTTGCAAGCATTTGACGCTCTGACAAGCCTTGGTAGAGTGCCATATCGTCGGGCGGGGAAGCGGGAGCGTTGCATCGGCTTGCGGTACGTGTACGAATTTTGCGTACGGGGCTGTGGGGTGTGAGGTGTGACACGCCCGCCTCATCCGCACTCCTCAACACCGTGGACATGAGCAACCTGCATACACACGACGAAATCATTGCGCGCAATAGCGGTGGAGGAGGGGTGCGCGACGGACAGCTTGTCATTGCGTGGGGGAGAGAGGGGTAGATCGAGACGATGCAAGAATTTGGCAACTTTGCCAACCCCGCAACGGCGCGCCCGTCGCCGTGGTGAAGCCGCAGCTTGGCGATGACTATACCTCTATTCAGCTCTTGCAAGCATTCGACGCTCTGACAAGCCTTGGTAGAGTGCCATATCGTCGGGCGGGGAAGCGGGAGCGTTGCATCGGCTCGCGGTACGTGTACGAATTTTGCGTACGGGGCTGTGGGGTGTGAGGTGTGACACGCCCGCCTCATCCGCACTCCTCAACACCGTGGACATGAGCAACGTGCATACACACGACGAAATCATTGCGTGCAATAGCGGTGGAGGAGGGGTGCGCGACGGACAGCTTGTCATTGCGTGGGGGAGAGAGGGGTAGATCGAGACGATGCAAGAATTTGGCAACTTTGCCAACCCCGCAACGGCGCTCCCGTCGCCGTGGTGAGGCCGCAGCTTGGCGATCACTATACCTCTATTCAGCTCTTGCAAGCATTCGACGCTCTGACAAGCCTTGGTAGAGTGCCATATCGTCGGGCGGGGAAGCGGGAGCGTTGCATCGGCTCGCGGTACGTGTACGAATTTTGCGTACGGGGCTTTGGGGTGTGAGGTGTGACACGCCCGCCTCATCCGCACTCCTCAACACCGTGGACATGAGCAACCTGCATACACACGACGAAATCATTGCGTGCAATAGCGGTGGAGGAGGGGTGCGCGACGGACAGCTTGTCATTGCGTGAGAGAGAGAGGGGTAGATCGAGACGATGCAAGAATTTGGCAACTTTGCCAACCCCGCAACGGCGCGCCCGTCGCCGTGGTGAAGCCGCAGCTTGGCGGTCACTATACCTCTATTCAGCTCTTGCAAGCATTCGACGCTCTGACAAGCCTTGGTCGAGTGCCATATCGTCGGGCGGGGAAGCGGGAGCGTTGCATCGGCTCGCGGTACGTGTACGAATTTTGCGTACGGGGCTGTGGGGTGTGAGGTGTGACACGCCCGCCTCATCCGCACTCCTCAACACCGTGGACATGAGCAACGTGCATACACACGACGAAATCATTGCGTGCAATAGCGGTGGAGGTGGGATGCGCGACGGACAGCTTGTCATTGCGTGGGAGAGAGGGGTAGATCGAGACGATGCAAGAATTTGGCAACTTTGCGAACCCCGCAACGGCCCGCCCGTCGCCGTGGTGAAGCCGCAGCTTGGCGATCACTATACCTCTATTCAGCTCTTGCAAGCATTTGACGCCTTGACAAGCCTTGGTAGAGTGCCATATCGTCGGGCGGGGAAGCAGGGGGGGTTGCATCGGCTCGCGGTACGTGTACGAATTTTGCGTACGGGGCTGTGGGGTGTGAGGTGTGACACGCCCGCCTCATCCGCACTCCTCAACACCGTGGACATGAGCAACCTGCATACACACGACGAAATCATTGCGCGCAATAGCGGTGGAGGAGGGGTGCGCGACGGACAGCTTGTCATTGCGTGGGAGAGAGAGGGGTAGGTCGAGACGATGCAAGAATTTGGCAAC
This sequence comes from Tetraselmis chui, assembly GCA_026401115.1. Taxonomy (NCBI): domain Eukaryota; kingdom Viridiplantae; phylum Chlorophyta; class Chlorodendrophyceae; order Chlorodendrales; family Chlorodendraceae; genus Tetraselmis; species Tetraselmis chui. Next base: position 36,229 of record JAPMLY010000956.1, read on the forward strand.
TTTGCCAACCCCGCAACGGCGCGCCCGTCGCCGTGGTGAGGTCGCAGCTTGGCGATGACTATACCTCTATTCAGCTCTTGCAAGCATTTGACGCTCTGACAAGCCTTGGTAGAGTGCCATATCGTCGGGCGGGGAAGCGGGAGCGTTGCATCGGCTTGCGGTACGTGTACGAATTTTGCGTACGGGGCTGTGGGGTGTGAGGTGTGACACGCCCGCCTCATCCGCACTCCTCAACACCATGGACATGAGCAACCTGCATACACACGACGAAATCATTGCGCGCAATAGCGGTGGAGGAGGGGTGCGCGACGGACAGCTTGTCATTGCGTGGGGGAGAGAGGGGTAGATCGAGACGATGCAAGAATTTGGCAACTTTGCCAACCCCGCAACGGCGCGCCCGTCGCCGTGGTGAAGCCGCAGCTTGGCGATGACTATACCTCTATTCAGCTCTTGCAAGCATTCGACGCTCTGACAAGCCTTGGTAGAGTGCCATATCGTCGGGCGGGGAAGCGGGAGCGTTGCATCGGCTCGCGGTACGTGTACGAATTTTGCGTACGGGGCTGTGGGGTGTGAGGTGTGACACGCCCGCCTCATCCGCACTCCTCAACACCGTGGACATGAGCAACGTGCATACACACGACGAAATCATTGCGTGCAATAGCGGTGGAGGAGGGGTGCGCGACGGACAGCTTGTCATTGCGTGGGGGAGAGAGGGGTAGATCGAGACGATGCAAGAATTTGGCAACTTTGCCAACCCCGCAACGGCGCTCCCGTCGCCGTGGTGAGGCCGCAGCTTGGCGATCACTATACCTCTATTCAGCTCTTGCAAGCATTCGACGCTCTGACAAGCCTTGGTAGAGTGCCATATCGTCGGGCGGGGAAGCGGGAGCGTTGCATCGGCTCGCGGTACGTGTACGAATTTTGCGTACGGGGCTGTGGGGTGTGAGGTGTGACACGCCCGCCTCATCCGCACTCCTCAACACCGTGGACATGAGCAACCTGCATACACACGACGAAATCATTTCGTGCAATAGCGGTGGAGGTGGGGTGCGCGACGGACAGCTTGTCATTGCGTGGGAGAGAGGGGTAGGTCGAGACGATGCAAGAATTTGGCAACTTTGCCAACCCCGCAACGGCGCGCCCGTCGCCGTGGTGAAGCCGCAGCTTGGCGATCACTATACCTCTATTCAGCTCTTGCAAGCATTTGACGCTCTGACAAGCCTTGGTAGAGTGCCATATCGTCGGGCGGGGATGCGGGAGCGTTGCATCGGCTCGCGGTACGTGTACGAATTTTGCGTACGGGGCTGTGGGGTGTGAGGTGTGACACGCCCGCCTCATCCGCACTCCTCAACACCGTGGAATTGAGCAACCTGCATACACACGACGAAATCATTGCGTGCAATAGCGGTGGAGGTGGGGTGCGCGACGGACAGCTTGTCATTGCGTGGGAGAGAGGGGTAGGTCGAGACGATGCAAGAATTTGGCAACTTTGCCAACCCCGCAACGGCCCGCCCGTCGCCGTGGTGAGGTCGCAGCTTGGCGATCACTATACCTCTATTCAGCTCTTGCAAGCATTTGACGCTCTGACAAGCCTTGGTAGAGTGCCATATCGTCGGGCGGGGAGGCGGGAGCGTTGCATCGGCTCGCGGTACGTGTACGAATTTTGCGTACGGGGCTGTGGGGTGTGAGGTGTGACACGCCCGCCTCATCCGCACTCCTCAACACCGTGGAATTGAGCAACGTGCATACACACGACGAAATCATTGCGTGCAATAGCGGTGGAGGTGGGGTGCGCGACGGACAGCTTGTCATTGCGTGAGAGAGAGAGGTAGTATGCAGTATTACGGCGGTATGAAACAATTTGGGCACCTTATGCTTCACATCGCTTTCCATGGTGAGATCGTCGAAGTAGCATTCAATTGCTACAATATAGAAGGACTGACCGTCGTGGCATGTAGTTGGGGCCGGTTCCATCAGGTCAGATCCATGTCACTACTGACAAGTTGAATCGATTGTTTGGATTACACTGAGTATGAAAATCAGAATACTTTTCACAGAACTAAATCAATTTTTTGCTGTGAAGCAATAACATGCGGTAAGAAGCACGTGTAATGGATACGTGTGTTTGGAGCACATTGGCATGTATACGATGTCCACCTACCAGGACGAACATGCACACCGCATTGTACACAAAGCTTATTCGATGCATTAGAGCAATCCGTTAGCTTGTGCTGACATCCATCCAGTTCGGCAAGGACGACTTCCTGTAGCAGAAAGGTTTACACACAGTGAGATTTTGTAGTGAATTATGTTACTCCTCTCTTAATAACAACGTATGATGAAGACGGTACCGCATTCGACTTGATCAGATTACCTTGCGGAGTATGAAGTCTTTCTTAAATCTCAGGGCGTCGTCAAATCGATGATCGGGTTTCTGTGAATGTAGGGAGTAACAAGTCCTACACCATCGCAGTCCCGAGTTGCAGCTACACAATAACATTTTCCCCTTCTCGTTGCAAGAATTGCAATTTCCCCATGTCTCTGCTTGTAGACTATGACTTATTGGGGTGGAGAGCTTGGACATCCTTGTGCCGGGGCGAGAAGCACATGCAGATAAAACATGTGTTGCTTTGGCAATAGTCCCTGAATGATTCCGGGAGACGCCCCATCTTTTCGCACTGGGTAAAACAGAGCGGGGACGCTTGACTTGGTGCTTACTATATAGATTTGGGCGTCCATCAGCGGCAGACAAAACACTACCAGCTGAAACACCAGTCCGTCGCTTCTTGGAATTCAACACCATGTGGAGCAAAGCTCTTGTCGCTCCCCCTTCTTCATTGTCCTTATCGTCATATTGCACCACTCCATTTGGTGAACGGCTGTGGCTCTCCGCTAAGGTTCCCAGTCGTTCGTAATACGACTACGTATCCACAGTTGGCAAGTTAAATAAGCAGTTTTGAAGAAACTGCGTACATTGGGGGGGGGGGGGGGGGGGGAAATGACGCAGCAAAATACGCAACACACCTTGCCTTCCCAAGAGTCGCGAAGCCTTTCTTGAAGGCTAGGCCCATGAGGTCTGGGCACGCTTTTTAGCGACTCGTTTCCCGAATCGTCTTCGCCTCGTGTTCCCACTACCATCGACAGGGCCTTTGTTGCAGCTTTAATGATGTCAGAAGCACGACGCGCTGCTGCCGAACGCGTTTCGACTCTCAACAGCGGGACTTCTCTAGGTGCCTGCTGCACCCGCAAAACAGAGTAGATATTTGACATTCAAAATTCCAGACACTTCTGCCGGCTTCTCAAGATATAATAACGCCAAACATTTTTATCCAGGTTGAAAGTGGTACAGTGACTAGGTGTCCCCGCCTTTTCGCTGGAACCCTGGCGCCTTCCTATTGTCAACTTTTGGCACTCCCACTCCCCGAACATCTCGGGCGGTCGCACTGCCCGTAGATTACTCCTATAAAACAAAGCAAATCATGTTGGGCTGTAGACTGAAAACGAAACAACGTTCCCCAGTACAAAAAGACAGGCTTCTTAGGATCAGCTCAGTCACCTTTTCTTTTCCGCTACGCGCTTCAGGCAGCTCATTTTCGGGGGGGGGGGGGGGGGCAGTGGACGTGTTGTCGCTCTCTGAAATGTCTCTTTCGTGCACTTATACCACCGCGCGACTTTCTGCGCCCGCGGCAGTCCAACGACTTCCGGACGGCCTACTGCTGCAAAAGCAGCGATCAGGCTTGGTTACGACCCTCCAAAGGCGTAAGGATGGTACAGGGCGCTAAATCGAACCCTTCCAATATAATGTGAACCGTAGCTCACAAAGTGTTAGAAGCAAGCTAAGCTGCCGGTCTGTAGTGGTTCGTCCCGACGTGAATGTTACCGTCAATATCACTTACCGAATGGTCTGTGCCACAGCCGCTGAACTGTTGACCGCGAGGCTGAGGCAGAAGAAGCGGCCTTTTGTGGAGTTGTAGATATTGGTAGGTTTTATGTTCCAGTGCCGGCGATGTCGCTCAAATCGGGACATCTTAAAAACAACCGCGAATGGCAAAGTCCTCCCTGTAACAATGGGTTTCCGAAAAAAATCGTCATCTGTTTTGGTACGGGTACCTGTATTGGTATTGAACATCTTTCGCAACCGGACGCGCAACTCAGTATAAAATCGCAGCATGATACCAGGTACGGGCAATTGTTAAGCGGCGACAAACAGCATCTCATCTTTCGCGGATGGTGGCAGAGTTATAGCGAGTATATTCATTTGTTATCAAGAAAAAAAAAAAAAATCATCCGGATTGATCGCAATTGAACTATGGAAATGCACAAATGAAAATAGTCGCTACCAAACGCACACATTTGATATAATAAACAATTTCTTAGAAGGAAAAGAAGCGGAGGCAACCCAGCAAAAAGAAGAGGAGAAAACCAAAGCCCGAGGAACGGGAAGGCATGCCACAGCGTCAGCACTGACATATAAACATAGCCATGGGATACGACTATCAGCAAGGAACACACTGTCGGGGTGACGATGTGGGGTTAGCAAAGGTCAATCAAATGGCCTCAGCATATCGCTGCAATCCTATTCCACGTCGTTGGAATGAAAAGCACGCTGGTCGATAGAGTGGGCATGGTCAATACTGGGACATCGCATTGGGCCAGTCAGGATAGGCATGTCATCGTGGTAAGTGCAATGTCAAAATGTCACAAATATGTATAACGGTCGATATTGTTAGTGCCGCGGAAAATTACAACGCCACATGGAAAACTCAGCGCGGGTGGTGTAGCACGGGTGCTGCATGGAAAACAATGGACGCAGGGGGGGGGGGGGGGGGTGTCCGCGACCGCAGCCTCCCCCTCTAGGGGCAATATCATCCCGGTTCAGCGTGCGGCTGGTGTGTTGGTGCAGATAGCCAGTCGCGGAACACGAGCACGAGATTTTTGTCGCCTGCTATTTTATTTGGGTCCCTCATGAGACCAGGCATGGTGGGATACTTTTTGGGGTCCTGTGGTTCTTGTTGCTTTCGCCGTTTTCCAGTTGCTGGTTGTCGCGTCAGACGATCAATTTTCTCGACGACATAGCATTCGGTGACATTCTCTGCATGGGCCGCTCCTTTCACGGCTTCCCTGACTTTGTCCCAGCACAGCATGCGCTTGTACTCCGTGGACTGCTTGCCAAAATGCGCTGTTGTAGGAGCTTCTGCGCTGGTCATATGCGCCCACACGCTCTTGAAGCTGCCAATCGCGCGCCATTCTGGTAAAAACGGGGTGTCAATCTCCGGTGTGACCTTTTCGCCTGCCGTCATAGCGAATGCATGCGCGGCGATGCCTGACCCAGCCACAATGCAATTCCCAACAGGTTCCTGCTGAGAATGTCCATGGAGCACGTCATGATGCCCGGCAGCCATCATGTGGCCAGTGTCTCCTGGTAATATAGTAGCGACGGGAATCGATTGACTGGTCGATGACAACGCCTCACCGGGGAAAGCCCCCGACCCAACTTCCATGTTGGTCCGGGGACATATGGAGTCCGCTGCTTCGGTGGTGGATGCGTAGATATCGCCAGCAGATAGCGATGGTCTCAGATCAGGCCTTTCCGCCGAATGAAGTGGTATGCCAGTGGCAACATGGGTGAAGATGCTGCTGGCAGTACGCGTCAACTGCGTCGAGTCGTGGGGGTAGCCTGAATAAATACAAATGGGCGTTTACATCATATCTTGTTTATCAGGATTACATAAGGGGGGGGGGGGGGGGGTTCCTTCCTTACCCGAGGATGTAGCTGGAGGAGAGTTTCTGATGACCACTGGCGCGTGACATTGATGCTTTTCAGGCGCCAGTGGGGAGTCTTGGCTCGGCGCACAGAAGATATTTGCGGCAGATGGAGCAAATACTCCAGTCGCATCACCGGCTTTACCACGCGTTAAGGACACGAAATGACGGATATCCCGACTACCTGTAATACGCAAGAGGTGTATCGTTTATGACGTCATAGGTAGTAGTATTCATAGCAACATCATACGCAGCTGAGTGGCCACCAGATGGAAGCCCCCCCAAACAATGCGATACGCTGACTCCTGTTTCAGTCAAGCGCGAGCTTTTGCAGATGCCACCCACGTCGCTTCGTGATTCACCACTTCCATGATCATCGTTTCTGTCCGCGTAGCTGGCACCGTTCTGAATCACATGGGGGGGGGGGGAGAGGAAGGACGGAGGGCGGTGTCGGAATCAAGCGATGACGCTGCCACCGCCCTCGGGATCGTGAAAGGCTCGCTCATTTCCCCTGCAGATTTGGGCATTACACAAATAAGAATAGTACCGACAGTGACATTTTCAAGCTTGTCCCAACGATAGGGTAACCCACCTTGTTGAGGATGCGGCGCAGGACCAATTTGCATGAGGTCCAACAGGTGCCGATACGGGTACCGCGCGTGAAAGTGCGTTGGCTTCGGGAATAGACTTAGGTACCGACGGTACATGCTGCCGTCCATGTCTTCATTTTCGTCTACCTGCGACATAACATAATCGAAACATGTATTGTAGACATATTAAAATAATCGTGCACGTGGAATTTGCAACACCATCCACCCCCCCCCCCCCCCCCCCCCCCCCCCCCCCCCCCCAAAGGAACGCACCCGAAGGCACCAAAGCGTGGGAGTGGCGCCTGTCTCAGCTTCTTTGCTGTAGCATCCCTGTCCTTTTTGGTTGAACGTTCGGGGGTCTTTATGCCTTGCGCAACTGCGTACTTGGCCCTGGCTTGGGCAACCTCCTTGGCTCTTTGCTTGGCCAAAGCGAACTTGTCCTCCAGCACGTAGCTCCTGGCGACGAGATTGACAAAGCCTGGGGACGCGTCGATATTTTTCAGGAGCTCCTCCTTCTCCTTGGGCAGTGAGCATCTGAACATCTTGTTCTCATCCTTGTTCAGATGGTCCCAGTATCCCGAAGTCATCTGTCTCTCATAAAGATCCTTCATGTCTCTACGCAACGACAAATGTGAAAAAATGTTAGCCTACCGTAAAACACTCGTATACAACATAGCAATATCGGATAAAACTACACGTAATAAAAGGATTATTCAACAAATCGCCGTCTTAGTGACAAGGTCAAGGCGAAAATATGCGATGCTAATCAGCGATTGGGGGGGGGGGGGGGGGGGGGGGGGCGAGGTTCGGGCGAAATATTTTATTAGGAAAGTAGCCATAAACAGTAATCTAGATGGCGGAATACCATCTCAATAATTTTCCTTAACGAAATTAGCAAACATGATGGGTGACAATCTAGTCCAAAAATTCCTCTGGAGAGCGGTTTGTAGGTCCCAAAATAACCTACATGATGGGTACGCACCTGAACTCCTGGTGCGTCATCAGGAGCCTGTGAACAGGGTATTCCGATATGATAGGAACCAAAACCAGGGAGGCCTGGGCACAATCAAGACAATTCGTTCGTCAAATATCCAGCTATTATTCCACTCTTAGGGCCAGAATGAGGAATGGCAGACCTGCACAAGATTGACCACAATCCATCGGAGTGCTTGTGGAGTGCTCTGGTGCGAGGGCTCAGCGCTGCCGCCCATTGAAGCGACACGCTTCAAAAAGGAAATCATAGCACACACGATTTTAGTTCCGACACTCGTGAAAACGATATGTGACTAGAACACGAACATGAATAAACATTTAATACATAGTATTGTTGTCGAATATCGCACCTCCTCCAACTCGATCAACCACGGGGCAATCTTACGAATAAGCCTTTCCGGAACATCCTGACAAAGTCTCGGGTCGAACGCCTGCGACAAATCTTTCTGTTCCACGCCTGGCCAACCCCCGATGGCAAGCAAGCTCAGTGGGTCATTTGGCTCGAGGTAGTTTAGGTCCAAGATATCTCTCTCCCATCCAAGGAGGGACTTAATCAACTGCAATCGAACGTTTAAAATTCAAAGTCAGCCAGCTGCACAATGACAATGATTTGGAATGTTGTGCTACTTCATGTTCAAAAGTGTGTTGGAAGCACGACGCAAATCCGTTTTGTTTTTGGTTTGGGTGTATGTCTTAATGACACCCACTTTCTCGTTTTTGCGTGTGTGTCTACAACATTGGCCAGATTGTGATATAATTTATACTACATCCGAAAAACATCATTCCGGGTCGATATATCATGTCCGGGCGACACGAGCAAACAAATTCATAATAGAGTACATAGCTTGAAGGCATTCGCGCCCCTGTTTGGGTGTGTGGGGTGCAGAGTCGCAAGCATATGCAAATAGCAGTGTTTCTTCGCACGCCTGTGTGTGTGTGTGTTTGTGTGTGTGCGCGTCCTTAGTTGGGGGAGTGGGGCAACAAGTTTGGAAGATTAGTGGTGCGTGACTCACGTCATGTTGGACGCCTTGTTGCACCATCGAGTTCGGAGCCATGCCGTGCCACAAATGGCATATGGCAGATGGGAAGAACCCGAACATGTCCTTCAACAAATGTTCGGTGAAGTTGTATTCTTGGGTGTACGACATGATGTCGCTCAGAAAACCTTATATCAACCACGACAAATCAAACAGACAAGGATCTTGAGTCACGGCTCACAATTTTCGTCCGGGCTTACAAGACTGGACTAAGCGAAATGAAATATCATCAGCAATGTCATGGCCTAGTTGGAACAAGATCTCACCGGGAAATATGGCCGCGGACTGCCATTCTTCCTTGTTTCGCGGATCAGGGAAGCAATGCCCGTAAATGGTGAACTTCTCAATGAGGTAGGCCCCAAGCGCTCTTATTGGACACCTCAAAGGATCATACGCAGCTGTCATAACGGCAAAAGAAGTCTTGCCGATGCCTTGTGTCTTTGACGCCCTTAAGGGAAAGCTCATACTCATCACAGGGCACGGGCCTGCGATATTAACAATGGAGCGTAAGCAATGAGCGACAACGCGAACCCGCAGTACTTAAACCCATTTTCTGTTAGTTGTTCAGTTCTCAAACGGCAATACATGAGATACATCAACTCTTATGCAATACATGAGATACACCTAAAATTATCTCGTCGGCTGAAGCTTACATCGCACTCACAGTAACAGGTGCATACACGAAATCTAACGAACACGTGATAATTAATAAAACGTTCAAAAACTCGCTGGAGCATGCTATGTCGTGTTTGCGTGTTTAGTGTCAGAACTAAAATTCATCCAAGGGTGTCTACAACGATCGACGACAGATGGTAAAGAGGTAATCAATTTTCAACATTCATTCAGGATCGCTATTTTCATATAGTCGCAAGTTTGGTCTCGATTCATGGCATCCCGATCTTGACTAGCTCCTCGATCTATTGTACAATATAGGAAGGCATGTTTTATAGGTTAGTCACCACAACGTACCATGCGATGTAATTCCGACTTGTCCTTTATATATGGTGGTTTTTTTGACACCAAATTGTCTAAGACAGGGTATTCCGAACCCAACTAATTGTAATTAGGTATTTACATAACCATGATAGCTTGTATGGGGGAGGGGGGGGGGGGGGGGGGGGGGGGGGGGGTATACCTACGGCAGGCAATAATTTCGGTAGCATCAAGTCGCTCCACCTTATCTGAGAGGTCTGGTTGGACCTTCCAGCAGTGGCAAAGCTGACCAGAAACTTTGCCATCATTTCCGTGTTCATTTGGCAGTCCTTGGTCTCCCTCCCGGTCTTCCCTTCCGCATCGGCTCCGATCATCAGATGCATCAGTAGTGTATCCATTTGCGCCATGGTTAGGTACTTCGAAGACGTGTGGGCCTAATTTCGTGCCGACAAGCGTGGCGAACATACTCGTGTTAGCATAGAATAGCACCAGTCGCACATGTACGACTTTGAGTTGTCCTAAAACACCAATGTGGTTGAATTTTAAATTCACAATATCCAATTAGGACGACCATATCACAAGGTGGCTAGTCGGCGACGTCAGTCTACCTGTGGGTCGACACCGTCTAGACGCTGCCTCCTCTTCTCATGCATCTCCTTCTTAATGTTAGCCAGAGCGATGGCGAAATGCTGGTGGTCCTGCAATCGTTGAGGCTATTACACATATATATTTGTTTTTGGTGTTGGGGGGGAGGGGGGGTGGGGGGAGGGTTCACATTTTGTCAGTTGGCAATATGCCGAAAATGATAGTCTGTTAAAATTTTTGTGTAATTTGTAAGATAAGGGAATTGATGCGTACGTAGACATGGGTAACTCTGCAATATTTTAGTGCACACATTCCTAATTCCTAAATCTTACGAGTTTGTTGCGCTCGATGTTTTCCAAAACGCCCCTGTCTTTTTTGTAGCGTCGCTGCATAGACGTGACGGCGGACTTTACCATGTGACTTGTTGTCTGTCCAGCAAGCGACACAGCATGGTCACGGGACCATATCAATCAACGCGTACGTGCGACGTAATACTTAAACAACAAACGAGTTTCTGCACTTTTACAGAATTTATGTCAGCACGAACAAAAAAAATCGAAAATGGATTTGTCGTCGGGATGGGTGTCTCACGTCAGAGTCTGCATTCTTTTTGATAGTGGTCGGAGCCCCTTTCATGCCATCAGCCATCCACCTGAACATACATACCAATAGGGATAGACCAATGGATTACTCCACGAATTTGGCTATCGGCGATTATTGCGTACATTTCGTAATTGCTATAATAATCACAGTGAGAGAAATATCATGTCGGGTGCACTCACAACATGAAATTCGTCGCAAAATTCAGGCCTGCTTCGGATGCAATCGACCTTGGCTTCTTCCCATCATCCGTCCAGGGCTGAGCACGCTTCTTGCCTTGCTGATCATATAGACTACAATTTTAGGGTTTGGGGGGGGGGGGGGTTCAGCGGGAAGTATAAAAATGACGTCCGGTTAACAAAGTATAAGCCCATACATGCCGTACCAAAAGTGCCACCACTTCCTATGCGCAGTTCCATGCTTCCGCTGCGTGTTCGGATTCGCCAAGGACTCGCTCGTGTCCCATAAGTGGCCCCAAAGCTCTTGTCCGTCTAAGAAGTAGTCCGCTGCTAACAGCAAAATATATTTTCCGAAAAATATCAGGTAGGTGCAAAGAGAGGGGAGGTCTTCCAGACACTTGGTTTAAGCGACCAAGAGCCCAATAAACCAAAGGGGGTAAAATTGAAGGAAATTGAAAGCTATGATTTCAACCGATGGCAAGTCAGGGAAACTCTTTAGCAGTTAAACAAAATAACGAACAAATCTGAGCTAAATAGCAAATACGATTAGCTAAACGCTCAATTGGGTTGCCGGGCTTGCGTGACTTTGAATGAGACTTCACGGTTGCCAACGCGTGGTGTGCTCTTGCAGCTGCGCCAAGTCGCACCTTCAGTTGAATCGGAAGCAGGTTTTATGGCATCGAGTGTTTCGGTGGAATCCATAAAAAAACTTGCGACTGTTCGTTTAGTAGAGTAGAGTACTGCCGTATAGCGTGGGTGGCATGGCGCTACGGACTAGCGATTTGTAAGGAGCTGAGTGGATGATATTGCTCACAATAGCGTGGGAACAACTAGAACCGATACATGCGGTAGGCGAAAATGGCAGAGACAAAATGCACGAGGCTGCTCGACTGCTATCGCTCCTTGGCCGTTAGGAGTTATGTGACACTGCAAGGTGAGAGCACTGTGATCCTTGTCGGCGGCGGCTTCTCTGCATCAGACCAAAAATAGCGAGATAGAGATAATGGTGATAAAAACTCGTACTCGTACCTAAGGCGCCTGAAACTGATATGTAAGTACAGGTACCCGATAATTTGAGGCTTTCACATTGGCCGGTAATATGGGGGTGGCATCTTGCAAAAATGCAGTATATTGGCAGTAAATCCTGAATGATCCAAAAATGACTTTTAATTTAACTGCACTTTATCGGGAAACGCCAACTATATTAGTCCCCGTGCGTGTGGCTGGAGTTCTGTGATATTACTGTAAATAAATAATTAATCTGATTCAGTACTTTTGAATAATACCGCTACCCGTAACTCCCGATCGCGTTAAGAAGTACGGGTACTAAGGACATCCGTTGTTGAGCAGGATTAATCGACGGACAGGAATTATCCGCAAAAACTGCATCGCGCGACACGTGCTAGGGTTTCGGATACAGTTTAGACCGTCGATGAGGATCTGACGGTCAGGGTGGAATCCGCATTTATCCGCATGAAATATGTTCCTGGGGGAGTCCTCATCCCACGCTCATCCGAAGCACGACACACGTACTCACGCGCGATCGCGCGCGCGTAAGATGTATCCGCGAAGATTGACACAAAGCGCCCAAGATCCGGTCCGTGCATAGCAATACATAAATAGTGTACAAATACACTAACTGTCCATCTGAGGGCTGAAAAGATCGGCAAGCCGTACCCGGGTACGCTTGCCGTCGACCCCGCCAAAAGCATGCCAAATCAACGAGTTTTTTCCCGTCCGTTTAACAAAATAATCCTAACATATATTTCTTGCGGTTGGAAATACGAGGTTTAGGTTTTAAAGCTTCACCGCCTTAATCGCGCGAATCCATTCCGGCAGATGTGCCATCACCGCCCCATTTCTGTACCACTTGCCAAAGAACTTTAGATAGCTTTGCGTAACCAAAGACTCCTCCTCTCCCACTTCATACAAGGTGACTAAACACAGTACGGAAGTTCTTTTTGAAAAGTATAGGTGAATTTGTCTTTTGCGCTTGGATGTGCGGGCGGTCGACGCCGCCCCCATCCGCCGATACTTGCAATACTTTATTGTTCCCCGGGCCGATACACGCTCACCAATCGCTCACCAAGAATAAAGGAAGCCCAAGACACAGCTGTGTAGGTGCTAGATACGGGGGTGACACAGATATATATTCGACGTGTGAGGCCTGGAGGCAGTTTGCGCCTTTATCAAGTTCTTCTAAAGGGCCGGGAGGGGGGGGGGGGGGGGGGACGAGCGGGGCGGGGGCATCCCTACATGTAACGACTATATCTTTCTCACTCGTTAGCCCAACCATTGTGCTACTAAATATGCTTAGCAAAGCAGCCTTTATTGAGTTAGGCTGAGTTAATCTGCACTGGTGTATTGCAAAGTGAGCAAGCAACGCGATTGGTGCACCACAGCCATTGCACGCCATGCGCTTCCCGCGCTTAGGGTCATGAGGCGATGCCTCAGGGTTTCGAACTATGCTTGTCTTGTTGACATATTCCACCTCTCAGGTGTTTACACTATATAGTCAAGTCAAATTAATGTTGTTTTTCTCATCGCTAGAGAGACGATAGTGAACCGCGGGCATTCTTTTGCATGGCACTCCTCCGCGATGGGGGTCCGCGGCTACAGGCACAGCCTCGAGCGAAGGGATATGTGGAAAGAAAAGCCATTAAAAATACATAAGAGGTCAAGATATAAGGAAAACTACCAAATTTGATGCATGGTGCTCTAATGGAACCTTTTCCGTCCTTGGTCCGTTGACACTCGACGCCCTGTGCTAGTTCCCATCCGGTTTGTACGGGAGAGTCGTCGGCGTACGCCTCGGGACGGGGGTCGTCCTTTCCACCATCCTCTGCATCGTCTCCCTCCACCACTTGCTTAAAAAACCCGGCATAGGATTTATTGGTATCTTGGGAGACTGTGTGAGGCGTGGGTGAGGAGGAGTCCTCTCGTTCCGAGGTCACGACGGGTAGGGAGTGCCGCGTGACGCCGGCATCGCGGGTTATTTCGGGGTGCACGTCAGAAAATCGCATTTTCACCCAAGCACCGCTCAAAGAAACTACTAATTCCATAACATATGCCCCGTTTGAACCCTTACCTTGGGTCATGGCCTTAGATAGGCGTAAAATATGGGCCGGGGGGCTGATTGGACGCGTTCGCAAGTGGGACCCTTCTAGCGGCCCCATTGCGGCGATTGTACCATCTAGCAATGGGGCATCTGACCGCGTCTCACCGCAAGGCCTTCAATGACCCTAAGCCTATAAGAGTGGAGTCCTTGGGGTCCTAGGATCATCTCTATTTAGTTGTTTCGGCGTGTTGACCAAAGTTGCCCCTGCTGCTTTATTTTTTGTGGAAGCGTACCCAGGTACGGCTTAAGCGTACCCAGGGACGCTGCCCTTAGTTGAACAGCTAAGGATACCGACTTTTAGGCGGTACTTGGCAGCGCGCATGTTGCCAACGGGATGCTCCGATAATTAGTTATGGGCCCTCACACGCGAGTTCTAATCCCGGCGACCGCACATGTCACAATGTGCTAATATGTACTAGTCCGCGTCCGCAACACCGGCGGCTATTATAGGATTGTATGCCCGTACACGTCCCCGTCCATGCGCGTTCGCCGGGGGAGTCTTGGACCTACGCTCATCAGTAGCATACACGTACTCGCGTGCGATCGCGCGCGTAAGATGTATCGGCGAAGATTGACACAAAGCGCCCAAGAGCCGGTCCGTGCATAGCGATACATAAATAGTGTACAAATACACTAAGGATACCGACTTTTGAGGCGGTACTTGGCAGCGCGCATGTTGCCAACGGGATGCTCCGATAATTAGTTATGGGCCCTCACACGCGAGTTCTAATCCCGGCGACCGCACATGTCACAATGTGCTAATATGTACTAGTCCGCGTCCGCAACACCGGCGGCTATTATGGGATTGTATGCCCGTACACGTCCCCGTCCATGCGCGTTCGCTGGGGGAGTCTTGGACCTACGCTCATCAGTAGCATACACGTACTCGCGTGCGATCGCGCGCGTAAGATGTATCGGCGAAGATTGACACAAAGCGCCCAAGAGCCGGTCCGTGCATAGCGATACATAAATAGTGTACAAATACACTAAGGATACCGACTCTTGGGCGCGGTACTTGGCAGCGCGCCGGGTTGCCAACGGGATGCTCCGATTGTAGGTTCACATGTCACAATGTGCTAATATGTACTAGTCCGCGTCCGCAACACCGACGGCTATTATAGGAATGTATGCCCGTACACGTCCCCGTCCATGCGCGTTCGCTGGGGGAGTCTTGGACCTACGCTCATCAGTAGCATACACGTACTCGCGTGCGATCGCGCGCGTAAGATGTATCGGCGAAGATTGACACAAAGCGCCCAAGAGCCGGCCCATGCATAGCGATACATAAATAGTGTACAAATACACAAAGGATACCGACTTTTGAGGCGGCACTTACACAAGGGATGCTCCATACGTCCTTACCGAGGCAGTTCCCTTTTTACCCTCGGTTCTCAACATTCGACACCCGTCGTGTGTGGATGCTAGTCAAAGGCCATATCAATCGTCTATGTGTTGAGACGCCTACCGATTTACGCATGGGAGTTCCGGCCTCTACAACTAATTTTGTTGGCTTGTCCATAACTCTCACTGAGACGTAGCGTAAGGCTGCAATTAATTCATGCTACCCGTCACGTCGTGACCCGCGTGAACTTGAAGACTTTCTCGAGGCGCAACCTCAACGCCTCGCCATGCTTGGAATTAATGCCGACTCGTACAACGCTTTGTGTGGCTTACATCTCAGTTCTCTTGACCTTTGAACATTTTGTGGCTCAACCGTAAGCAACAATCTACTATTCTGGACTTTTGTGACACTTCTTGGTAAAGGAAATTTGTAAGACGTCCATGTTGCCTAACATTCGAGACGGCGCAAATAGCACCCTGATTGGACTTACGCAAGGCAACTTGGTTTATGTTGCATTCACTTTGCTGTTCAACGATTTTTTACGGAGGTTCCGGCAACATCTTACATATGATCTTCAGTGTGTTCGTTTTATTGGCGGACTGGCGAATTTTCAACTTAAAACACAAGCCAAGTCTCGTCCTTCGCAAGATAGGGGTTATACCTTACCCTCGGTGGAGTTAAAAAATCTTCTTAATGATCGGGTGACTGATTCGCCACACATGGGTCATGCTAGGACAACAACTACCCGGTCGACAACCCCAAGGGGTGGACACCCGATCGGAAACGACCTAATGACGATCCTTTGGTCGAGGCGTCAAAACGTTGGCAACGAAGAGAGTGCTCAAGGTTTGGTCGAGGTCGTGGACGTGGTAACAATCGTGGTGGTCGTAATGTAGGTCGTTGTCGATCTTCTCCAAACATTGACCGAATTTACTTCACTGCCATCGTTGGAGCTTTAAATCCATAGGAGCGTTAACGTCATCAAGAAGAATGGCTCTGTTTCAAGTGCCACAAGAAGGGACACCGACTTTGCTACTGCCCGGAGCTTTAAGGCAAAGAGGCGGTAAACGCTCAAGCGAAGCAGAAATGATGGTGGCAAGGCTGCTCTTCTCATGAACTTGAACAACTGGCCACATCTACTTGTTGTTCTGAGACAGTGCTAGCGATAGAGCCATAGAGGCCGTCGAAACTCATTCGACATCTCCATCGATTACAATCGCGATACATGCAACGTTAGTCGCATGTAGTCATCGTCGTCAGAACAAGCAGAGAAAGAGTCGTAAACTTGCAACCGCCATGCGTTCGATTGATTGGAAACTAGTTGACTTAATTTTTGAACCTCTGCACGCACGCTTTAACTTTCGAGGGCTGTGCATATGATGAGGTCTCAACTCGCACGGTGTCTTACCTCAATGTTCGCGGAGTGATTCAATTCTTGCAAGAGACTAGAGTGGAGAGCGCGTATTCATCAATCCACCATGGGAGTTAGCGGATGAGATTGGTCGTCATTTTGAGAGTAGTAGGCGTACAGCTCCGTGTTAGAGTTGGGAACGGATAGTTACACTGAGGTCGTGCCGGTCCCACAAGGAGCCCGGCTGTGGTGACTAGAGAAGTGAGAGGAGTGAGACGGCGGCCTTTTACATAAGTTCGTTACTGTCTATCTCGACGACGTTTGCGTCTTCAATCGTACATTGGAAGAACACATGGAGGACTTGCGTATGGTTCTTCAGCGTTTTAAGAAGAAGGGCTTGAAACTACGCCTAGAGGAGTGTTTCTTCGGACTTATTGAGATGTAGTACTTGGGTTGCACTATCTCCGCTTGAAATTTTTTAGTTTTGACAAAGAAAGTCGATGCCGTTGCAGACTGGTTTGTGCTTACGACGCAAAAGGAAGTTCGCAGTTTCGTGCAATTCTGCAACTTCTACACCAGATTTATTCATTATTTTAGCGACCTTACGGCATAAGCGGACTTATTGTGGAAGTCGCTGCCTCAGAATGCTACGCTGACGCATGTGTGTTCGGAAGCCTTTGAGACTCTCAACTTACGGCTAATTTCCGCGCCATGTTTGATTCTTTAGGGGGTCAGCTCGGACGCGGCGTTCACCGTAGCTACATATGCTTCGACAGTGGGAATTGCAATAGTCTTGTTGCAAGATAACGGAGGAGGATTTCAGCTAGTCTCTCTTACTAGGAGCGTAAGCTAAATTCAGTTGAGCGTGGCAACACTTACTTTGCGTATGATTTGGAAGGTTTGGCTGTATGCGAAGCCGTTGGCTGTATGCGAAGCCGTGAAGCATTGGAGGTGTTGCCTTGAAAGGTGCTCTAAGTTCCTTGTCGTAACATACTACTGTGACGAGTACAACCCTGCAACAGTACATTGCGGGACATTGTACATGTACTCGTTACTAATTCCAATTTGTGCTTTTCCATCGGACGGACGTACACGTGGGTACGTCGCTACTGCAATATTCATTAAGGTGCTCATGCTACTGTACGACCAGTACCTCCCGGTACGTACAGTTATGCATAATTAATCTAACTAGCCAGATGACGCGCCAGAGCGAGTTCTTCGATGCATAATGAGCCGCGTCGTGAAACCCAATGCTAGGCAGACCGCGTCTCAGGACAGATGACGACGGTTAGACAGCCCTAACGCCTGACACGTAAGCGTAGCTTGCAGGCGTAGACAATTTGGGCAGAAACCTATTTAAGCCCACTGCAATAGAGGGAGGTGACAAAACCATTTAACAATTCCATTGTTCACTTACAACATCTACTACCTAAGTACAGCAGTGAAACATCTTTCACCATCGTCTCTCGACAACATCATTTTGCCATCTTGCAACGACA
The DNA here is from genome assembly GCA_026401115.1 of Tetraselmis chui. Taxonomy (NCBI): domain Eukaryota; kingdom Viridiplantae; phylum Chlorophyta; class Chlorodendrophyceae; order Chlorodendrales; family Chlorodendraceae; genus Tetraselmis; species Tetraselmis chui. The sequence continues at coordinate 54,219 of JAPMLY010000956.1, forward strand.
GAGCTAGACAGACTAGAACAGATTTGTGCTAGCGATTAGCTTTCAGAGGCTAACCGCCACACTGGTTTCGGAGCTCAGTGGTCGACGCACGTTTTCGTTGCTTATTGACTCGCTCGACGTTGCCTGATTGATTCGAGATGGCTTCTCTAGGGACCGGACATTACGTGGTGTTGGTAATTCACGTTGGAGGAACTAAACTGTCGGACGTGAAGTTGGTATTACAACGTGAGCCTCGTTCTGGTAAAACTTGGTTCCCAGCTGGCTCTATCTTACCTAACGAAGAGCATGTCGACGCTGTTGTTCGTGAGTTACACGAGGAAACCGGTGTCGTTCTTACACCGGATGATTTAACGTTGTTGAGTGACGTTCATGTCCGAGTTAAGCTACCTCAAGGACGACAGCTTGTTTACGTGTACTCGGCTTCTATCCCTGTCTTGTTTGCTACGAACAACTTACGCACACCTGCTCAGGTTGAGCATGTTGTTTTAGCACAGTCGACAGTTAGTCCGGATGGCACTTATGTCGTCCCGGAAACAATCAACATTGACGGTCTGAACCTTACGCCCGCTCAGATGGGGTTACTTCGTGCTAAGAAACACAAGAGTGAGTTACTTCACTTTGGTTACGTGACTCAATGGGAAACCTTTTGCCGAGCAGTCTACCAACACGTTCCGGTCCTGCAAGACGACACATCTATTCCGAGACAGTTTCACATGCACTCCCGGTTTACGACGGTCGACTCTGGTCTTGTCTGGCTGTTAATTCGTGGACACATTAATCGGTTAGTGAAGGGCCTACAAATTTACGTGTGGGAATGCCGATGCCTACCCAGAACTTGGCTGGACTACCTGTTACCCTCACGGAGACACAACGTAAGGCTGCAATTAATCCACCGTTACAGAATGGCCGAGAAGCGAATGAACTGGAGGATTGGCTTGAAGCTAAGCCTCAGCGTTTTCTAATGCTTGGGATTACGGCTGATTCGTACGACTCGGATATTTGGGTTACTTCACAGTTCTCATGACATCTGAATTGGTGGTGGTTGAGCCGGAAAACTCAGGCTGCTATTCCATCTACGTACGACGAGCTTGTTACGGAGTTACGCAAGACAACGTCTCTTCCGAACATTCAGGACGACGCGATTAACGCTTTGCTCAGCTTTACGCAGAGCGACACAATGAGTTACGCGTTCTACACTAAGCAGTACAACGACTTCTTACGTCGGTCTCGTTAGAACCTGACAGCTGATGTTCAGTGTGTGCGCTTCATTAACGGCCTAGCGAACTCTACGTTGAAAAACCAGGCGAAGTCACACCGAGCTCAAAAGGGGTACCAAATTACTTTGGTGGAGCTGCAAAACTTCCTGAACGACGTCGTTAGAGATTCGCCGGAACTCGGCAATATGAGGTCTACTGCTAGCCCATCTGCCCAGCCTACTAAGAAGCGCAACCTTGAGGACCCTCTCGACGAAGCCTCTAAGATCTGGAAGCGTAATCGAGGTGGCCGTGGTCGTGGCCGCGGACGTGGACGTGGTGGAGGCAACAATGGTGGACGTGGTCAAACATCTCGCCGCGATGATTTCAACACACTCGCAAATGTGATGACACATGAGGAGCGTAAGCGTCATATGGAGGAGGGACTCTGCTTCAGGTGCCACAAGAAGGGACACCGACTGTTCCAATGCCCGGAGTGGAAGGGCAAGGCACCAATGGAATCTAAGAAGCAATGATGGTGGCAAGGATGTTCTACCAACGAACTGGAGCAGCCGGCTACATTTCCTGTTCGTTCTGAGACACTGTTAGCGACAGAGGTTGTCGAAACACCTTCGGCATCTCCATCGACTACAGTCGCGACTCCTGCAACGTTAGTAGCTGGTCGTCGTCGTCGTCTGACTAAGCAGAGACATAGTCGTAAACATGTAACCAGACGTTCAATTGATTGGAAACTGGTTGACTCAGTCTTTGAACCTCTGCATGCACGATTCAACTTTACATTGGGGGGATGTGCTGATGATGAAGGTCTAAACTCGCACGGTGACTTACCTCACTGTTCGCCGAGTGACTCGATTCTTGAGAGGGACTTGACAGGAGAACGGGTGTTCATCAACCCACCCTGGGAGTTAGCTGAGCAGATTGCGCAGCAATTTGAGGATTGTCGTCGAACATCTCCGACATCTACGATGGCTGTTTTTGTACTACCGAAATGGGCGAATTTTGCTCAAGTGACTAAGAACTGGAAACTCTATCAAGAATTCCCAGCGAGGACACAACTTTTTACTCGTCAGTCACTGGAGAACCCAGTGCAACAGGAGGTGGTTGCTCCAGCTCCTTGGCATGTACAACTGTGGTTAGTCGACGCAGATTGTGCGTTTTACGACTCGACAACACCTACAACATATGATCAATCCAACTCGGTACCTGTACCTACAGACGACGCGGAACCGTCCATCGCTACGCTGCAACAATTTTCTTCGCCAACTTCAGCCCTTCTAACTGACCTCACGGAAGCTCGCCCGTTAATTCGAACTGAGCTGACTGTGAAAACTCCTGATGGCGGACACCAAATTTTTGGATTAGTGGACTGCGCTGCGACGCTTGATTTTGTGTCAGAGGACTTCGTACGACGCTTTGCTTTACAGACTCGGAAGTCTACGACTAAGACCCGAGTTAGACTCGCCAACGGACAACGAGTAACTTCTACGACAGATAGTGACGTTACATTTGAGCTGGCTCGACACGAATTTCACCGGACTTTTACGTCTTACGTGATTTACGTATAGCTGACTTAATCATGGGTTTACCATGGCTTGATGACGAACATGCCTCTTTACATTTTGGTACAACTAAGGTTTTTACACTGATGGATGGCACAGCTGTGGAGACTACACTCGAGGAACGACGCCCTGAGTGTCTGCTGCTGTCGTCTACAAAAGTTCAGAAGCTCATGCGCAAGACGCGCCGCAGCAAAGAACGTCACGCTGAATTTTACGTCATTGAACTTACGTCAGCCGCTGAACAACCGACAGACTTTCACACTGGAGAGGAGCTAACAACAGAATAACGTGACAACTTCCGGTCGTTACTCTTCGATGACTTCCCGGAACTACTGCAACCTGTCGACTCTCCACCTGCAAGCCGACAGTGGGATCATCCCATTGAAACAACTGGCCCGATGCAACGCCAACAGCTGAACATATTGTCACCCGCAGAGCGCGCTGAGCTAAATCGACAACTCAAAGACGCAGTGGAGGTTGGTCTGGTCCGTCCCATCTAAAGTGAGTTTGGCTCGCCAATTCTTTTTGTGCGGAAAGCTGATAGCTCGTTACGTTTGTACATTGACTACCGTGGCCTTAACGAGGTTACGCGTAAAGATGCTTGTCCATTTCCACGTGTGGATGACACTCTGGACGAACTTAAAGACGCGAATTTTTACACACACCTCGACCTCGCCTCTGGCTTATGGCAAGTTCGAGTGCGTGACCAGGACGTTCACAATACGGCTTTTCAGACCCCTGATGGCTTAATGGAATGGGTCGCCATGCCGTTTGGCCTGTGCAATGCGCCGGCTACGTTTCAACGGATGATGAATGACATTCTTCGCGACTTTTTACACAAGTTCGTGACAGTCTACCTCGATGACGTCTGCATTTACAGTCGAACTCTGGAGGAGTACCTTGAGCACCTGCGTCTTGTGCTACAGCGGTTCAAGGAGGAAGGGCTGAAGTTACGCCTTAAGAAATGCTTCTTCGGACTGCAAGAGATGGAGTACTTGGGCTATACTGTGTCAGCCGGTAAAATTTCGGTTTCCACAAAGAAAGTCGAGGCCGTTGCAGATTGGCTAGTGCCCAAGACGCAGAGAGAGGTTCGCAGTTTCGTACAATTCTGCAACTTCTACGCCAGATTTATCCATCATTTTAGCGACCTTACGGCTCCATTGACGGACTTACTGCGGAAGTCCCAGCCACATGAGGTTACGCTGACGCCTGCCTGTTTGGAAGCCTTCGAGACTCTCAAGTTACGGCTCATTTCCGCGCCATGCCTGATCCTTCCGGAGGTCGGCTCGGACGCGACGTTCACCGTGGTTACAAATGCTTCAACAGTGGGGATTGCATCAGTCGTGTTGCAAGACCAAGGAGGAGGTCTTCAACCAGTCTCTTACTGGGCGCGTAAGCTGAATCCATCTGAGCGTGGTAACACTTACTCTGCGTACGACTTAGAGGCTTTGGCCGTATGCGAAGCTGTCAAGCATTGGAGGTGCTATCTTGAAGGATGCTCTAAGTTCCTTGTCGTAACAGACCACGACACAGTGAGACATCTCCTCATGCAACCGAACAACAGGCTGAACAAGCGGCAAGCAAGATACCTGCGGGATTTGCAACCGTTTGTGGGCTCGATGACACTTGCATATCGCAAAGGAGCTCTGAACGAAGCTGACCCGTTAAGCCGGCGTCCAGACTTCGTACCTCAGGCCACATTTCCCTTATTTTGGGATGGCGAGGTTCCGTCAGATCGAGAATTACGACGGAAGTCCCACCTGTTGTAAGTAATACCGCATACGTATTAGTTGCAGATAGCTACTGTAAGCTATTCTAGATATGATTAGTACATGTCTAGATCGGACATACCGATAAACTGTTTGACTCGGTACAGAGCTGTCGCTAGGCTACAGCTCTAACACTTCTGTTGTCCCGACACCACGCATGTAGGCTGGTTGTCGCCTTAACTGTTCCGTTTGCGGGACTGTGACTGTAACTACGTTTGCGTACGTTATCTTCCACACTAACTGTGTTTGCATGGTTCAATAGGTTATGGGCCCCCGCCTCACGTCACTCACGCGCGACAACCTGGTTCGGCGAGCTGCGATCGACAGCTCTCCCGCAGAAGGCAAGTTTCTAAAGACACCGAAGTGCGATCATTGGAGGACAAGACCCAATGCAACGCTCTATCCCGTAGCTACCTGCAGGGGGAGTGTTGTAAGTAATACCGCATACGTATTAGTTGCAGATAGCTACTGTAAGCTATTCTAGATATGATTAGTACATGTCTAGATCGGACATACCGATAAACTGTTTGACTCGGTACAGAGCTGTCGCTAGGCTACAGCTCTAACACTTCTGTTGTCCCGACACCACGCCTGTAGGCTGGTTGTCGCCTTAACTGTTCCGTTTGCGGGACTGTGACTGTAACTACGTTTGCGTACGTTATCTTCCACACTAACTGTGTTTGCATGGTTCAATAGGTTATGGGCCCTCGCCTCACGTCACTCACGCGCGACAACCTGGTTCGGCGAGCTGCGATCGACAGCTCTCCCGCAGAAGGCAAGTTTCTAAAGACAACGAAGTGCGATAAGTGCTGTTTGAAGACGCGCAGTTAAATTTACGGGTTAACGCGCTGCAGCTGAGCCTTGAGTTCGCTGATCTCATTCGCGAGGGGTTCTCACAATACTCGTTTTATGGGGACGAGGGTGAGTGGACGAAAGACAGCCGGATTAAAGCCAGAGACGGATACTTTTGGCGCCTCAATCGCCTCTGTATACCACAGAACTCTGAGCTCCAACTGAGATTGATCACAGAGTTGCACGAAAGTTCGTCAGCTGGTCACAAAGGAGTTGCTAGCACTCTTGCTAAAGCGCTCGACAGATTCTGGTGGAAACAAATTTGCCAAGACGTGAAAGAGTTCTGTGAACGCTGCGTCGTGTGTCGACGAGCAAAGATTCGACCGCAGGTGGCTGCGAATCTTTACCCACTACATGTTCCACCCAGACCGTGGCACACAGTTGGTCTTGACTACCTAACACACTTGCCTGAGAGCAATGGCTTTAACAGTGTGCTGATTGTGGTAGACCATCTAACTCGAATGGCCCATTTTCTGCCATGTACAGAGTCGATTACTGCCGAAGAAACTGCAACTTTGTTTTTACAGGGAGTCTACCGTTTGCATGGACTGCCCCGTGTGCTGATTAGTGACCGCGACCCGAAATTCGTCAGTGCCTTCTGGCAGACACTTTGAACGCGTCTTGAGACGCCTCGGAACGCGTCTGAGCATGTCTACCAGCCGACATCCAGAAACGGGCGGGTTGACAGAGCGCGTGAACATCACGTTTCAGCAGATTCTTCGTTGCTTCTGTTGCGATGATGGCTCTGATTGGACGAGACTACTACCGCAAGTGGAATTCGCGTACAACGCTTCGCGTGCACTCGGAATTGAGCACACACCGTTCAAGGCTAACTTTGGGTTCTCTCCTGAGGAGCCTCCTTACCTGCTTTTCAGCATGCGACCGTCGATTCCAGTTTCGCAAGACGCAACAGAACGGTTGAGATTGTTACAAGAGGTACACACTCTGGTACGCTCAGTGCTACAGCTACACAAGGACGAGATGCAAGCACGCACATAACCGTCTATAGCGTCACACTTCGCTAAGGGAGACAAGGTGTCAATCATCACAGCAAACCTTTTTTTGCGAGGACAACCGAACCAGAAACTCAGAGACAGACAGCTTGGACCTTTTCCAGTTAATGAGCATATTGGAAAACACAGTTACAGATTGAAACTTCCAGCGACAGTACGCTTACATCGTGTGTTCCATGTCAACAACCTACGACCTTGCTCTACCGCTCCGCTACGACCAGCTGTCCCGGTGACTGTACATGAAGGAGACGACGAGGAGTTTGATGTCTCGCACATCTTTGCTGTGTGCATCAAGTCGCTACCCGGGCGACGAGGCAAATATGTGCTCTTCATGACGCACTTCAGCGATGACGACATTCCACCTGTCTGGCACCGGTTGAACGAGGTACACCGGACCACAGCGTTACAAGATTTCTTGGAGACGCCCCAATGGCACAAGTTTGCCAAGACTCAGGCGTACATTGACTTCATGCACGCTCACCCAGCGCGCATTCCTGAGTCCCAGTAACTGCTTCAGTAAAGGAACTTAGAACACGGAGGTCTGCCTCGCGGCAGCCTCATTGATCTGTCAAGAGGGGGAGGGCACGAGTGTGACGAGTACAACCCTGCAACAGTACATTGCGGGACATTGTACATGTACTCGTTACGGATTCCAATTTGTGCTTTTCCATCGGACGGATGTACACGTGGGTACGTCGCTACTCCAATATTCATTAAGGTGCTCATGCTACAGTACGACCAGTACCTCCCGGTACGTACAGATATGCATAATTAATCTAACTAGCCAGATGACGCGCCAGAGCGAGTTCTTCGATGCATAATGAGCCGCGTCGTGAAACCCAATGCTAGGCAGACCGCGTCTCAGGACAGATGACGACGGTTAGACAGCCCTAACGCCTGACACGTAAGCGTAGCTTGCAGGCGTAGACAATATGGGCTGAAACCTATTTAAGCCCATTGCAGTAGGGGGAGGTGACAGAACCATTTAACAATTCCATTGTTCACTTACAACATCTACTACCTAAGTACAACAGTGAAACATCTTTCACCATCGTCTCTCGACAACATCATTTTGCCATCTTGCAACGACGGAACTAGACAGACTAGAACAGATTTGTGCTAGCGTTTAGCTTTCAGAGGCTAACCGCCACACTACGACACACTGCGACATCTGCTCATGCAACCGAACAACAAGCTGAACAAGCGGCAAGCACGGTACCATCGGGACTTGCAACCGTTTGTGGGTTCGATGGCACTTGCATATCGGAAGGGAGCCCTAGACGGATTTGATCGGTTAAGTTGACGACCAGAATTCGTACCTCATGCCACAGTTCCATTATATTGGGATGGCGAGGTTCCATCAAATGAAGAATCGGGACTGAAGTCTCAACTACTGCTTGAAGACGCACAGTTAAACTTACTGACAGTTAACGTGTTGCGGTTGAGCCATGAGTTCGCTGATCTCATTCGCGAGGGGTACTCCTAAAACTCGTTTTATGGGGACGAGGGTGAGTGGACGAAAGACAGCCGGATAGAAGCCAAAGCGGGGTACTTTTGGCGTCTTGATCGCCTTCGTACTCCGCGGAACTATGAGCTTTGACTGAGGGTGATCACAGAGCTGCACGACAGCTCGTCAATTGGTAAAAAGGAGTTGCTAGCACTCTTCCGAAAGCGCTCGACAGTTTCTGGTGGAAAAGAATTCGCCAAGACGTGAATTTTTTGTGAGCGGTGCGTCGTTTGTCTACGAGCAAAGATTCAACCACATATGGCTGCGACTCTTCACCCCTTACTTGTTCCACCCTATGACCCCGGCCGTGATACACAATTGGTCTTGACTACTTAACACACTTACATGTGAGCAATGGCCTTGACAATGTGCTTACTGTAGTCCACCATCTGACTCGAATGGGCCATTTTCTGCCATGCACACAGAACATAACATAAGAGGAAATTGCTATTTTGTTTTTACATGGAGTCTACCGATTACATGGACTGCCTATAATGTTGGCCAGTGACCGTGACCCGAAATTCTTCAGTGGCTTTTGGCAGACGCTTTGGAGACGCCTTGGAACGCGACTCAACATGTCTTCCAGTCGGCACCCAGAAATGGATGGACTAGAGCGCGTCAACAACACGTTTCGGTAGCTTGTTCGTTGATTATGTTGTTACGATGGAACAAACTAGACAGACTTGTTGCCTCAAGTGGAATTTGCGTATAACGCTACTCGTGCGCTTGAGATTGAACACACACCCTTCGAGGCCAGCTTTGAGTTCTTTCATGAGGAGCCCTTTGATTTAGAGTTCAACATGCGACCTTCAATTCCAGTGTCGCAAGACGCGACAAAGCGGTTAAAGTCGTTGCAATAAGTACATGCTTTGGTACGCTCGTTGTGACAGGAGCACAAAGATGAGATGCAAGCTCGTTCAGAACCATCGATAGCCCCACACTTCGCGTTCGAGGAGACAAGGTGACTGTGGTTACAAAACACCTATTCTTACGTTGGCAAACATGAAATTACGTGAACGACAACTAGGACCTTTTCTAGCAGTGGAGGAGCAGATTGGGAAACACAACTATAGATTGAAACTTCCATCGACAATACGCTTACACCCAATGTTCCAGCACGTTAACAATTCACGACTATGCTCCATAGCTTCGCTACGACCAGCTGTCCCGGTTACAGTTCTAGAAGGTGATGATGAGGAATTTGAAGTCTCGCACATTTATTCTGATGTGTGCATCATCAAGTCGTTACCTTAACGTCGAGGCAAATATTTACTCTAAATAACTCACTTCAGTGATGACGATATTCCATATGCGTGGCACCGGTTATATGAGGTCCACCGAACCACGGCGTTACAAGATTTCTTGGAGACGCCCCAATGGCAGAAGTTTGCCTAAACTCAGGCGCACATTGACTTCATGCACACTCACCTAGCGCGCAATCCTGAGTCCCAGGAAGTGCTTAAGTAAAGGAGCTTAGACCACGGATTTATGGTTATGCTTAGACCACGGGAGGTAGGGGCGTGGTGCGGCCGTGCGTCGGGGAAGAGGGGTCCTTGGGTGGAAGGGGCGTAGCCAAGAAAGGGATGAGGTGGAGGAGGTGGGAGGGTGTCCACGGAGTGGCCGTCGCGAGGGGGGTCGAGTTGCGCATCGCGACGGCACTGGGCGACAGAGGGGTCCGCAATAGCCAAAGCAACAACAACAGCGTCGGCGGACTGCGCATCCATGCGGGCGTTGACGAGCGCCATTTGCTCTAAGATGAGCGCGAGGATATCATGGGTGGGAACGACAGAGCTCTGTTGAGAGCCGAGGTCAGGGGAATCATGAGGCGAAACATGTGGAGAGTCGGCAGAGCGAGTTTTCGGCGCCATCGCGACATAGGGAAAAAATAAATTCAGCGGTAAGAACCGCTAGCCGGACTTGTGCCTAACAATGGTTTCAAAGAGACGGCATGTTGCCCGCCGACCTCTCGGCATGATGCCCCGGGGTGTCTCAAAGCACCTTTTCTGTATCCTCCACCCAGTGTGGGGCACAAGTCGGGGCCACGCCCAGTGCAGATGGGGCGATGTGCTTGCGGCTGAGTCGCTAAGTAAAAAAAAATATATATACATATTATTAAGCTAGGGCTGTCGTGCACCCTATGTATGCGGATTCACCCGATAGTGCGCTCCACCCCCCGTCTCCAGCTTGGACATGTGTGCACTATGTCCACACACGGCAAGGTTGTTTGGCGTCCTCGAGCGGCTGACTTAGGTGAGGTGGAGGGTGGGTTTTAAAGCGCAGTTTATAATGGCGATACCGCCGACTACAAGGTGAAAGTACTGAGTGTCTATATGAACTTGCATTCTTCGGGAGAGGTGGCGATCCCAGCTCGCCGAACCAGGTTGTCGAGCGTGAGTGACGTGAGGCGGGGCCCCATAATAACCTCTTAAACCGTGCACACACGATCAGTAAGGAAGGTAACTAACGCACACGTAGTTACAATCACAGTCACGCAAAGGGACACGCACAAAGACAACCAGCCTGAGGCATGGTGTCGGGACAACAGAAGTGTTAGAGCTGTAGCCTAGCGACAGCTCTGTACCGAATCGAACATGTTATCGGTATTTCCGATCTAAACATGCACTAATCATATCTAGAATAGCTTACAATAGCCTTTTGCAACTAATAACCAGCAGATATTACTTTCAACAAGGTCAGCATCGCAGCAATCATCTAGATTTGTCAAGAGGGGGAGTGTACATGTACGAAGGTGACGAGTATTGTCATGCAAAAGTACGTTGTCGGACATTGTACATGCACTCGTAACTCGTTACTAATTCCAATTCGTCTCATCTTTCGCGGATGGTGGCTAAATTCCAATTCGTGCTTTTCATCCATCAAAAGAATGCACCACGTAGGTGCGTCGCTACTGCAATTCAATAAGGGTTCAAATGCGTACTGTACTCGCAGTACCTCCCGGTACGCACAAGTACGCACAATAAAGCTAACCAGCCATACGACGCGCCGACCAAGGTTCCCAATGCTAAACGAGATTTCTAATGCTGGACAAGCCGCGTCGCTAGTCTCTTGATGACGGTTGGAGAGCCATGGCACCTTACACGTAGACCAAGTGAGAACATGTGCAAGCTAGCTAGGCGAAGGCTATCTACTAAGCCTAGTGCACGAAGGAGATGATACAACCATTTAATAATTCCATGATTCATATACAATATATTGTTACACACTAAACAATGAAGCATCTTAACATCCTTTCCACCATATGCACTTCCACATGCAATGACAACATGAGCAAGCAGAACATGACAGATTTGGCCTCGCATTTTGCTAACAGCAAGCCAACTGCCACATTCTCCCCCTCCCTCATCTACCGCACGCCCCGACCTGGGGCCCTGGCGTTGAATGTCACGCTTAATCAAGCCATGGCACCATGTATACGTTAATAATAACTTCGGATCCACCTACAACATGACGTCGTCTCGGCGACCTCTGAAAAAAAATCCATGAGCACTATGTACTTACTTACCGTGTTTCTCGGCGCGGCTTGCCGCACCTTCGAAATTCCGCATGCCCGCATCCTCTCCCCTTTTCCCTATCCACATAAATTTTCTTCGTGTCATATGCTGCCTTTTGGCTCGAAATGACATGGGCTGCAACTTTAACGAAGCTTTCGAGTTGACGAGTGTGACTATATCGGGTGATGAGTCGCGGCCTCGTGGGCAATCGCATTTGGGGACGACTTGGTCCGATGCGACATGGACGCTTGGGGTCATAAACCATGCGTTTCCCTCTTCTTGGTTAATGACGATTCTTGCAAAGCCCGTTTTCGAGGTCCAAACCGCACTCAGTGTAGGCATTGAGGTTCTCAGAAGTCTCATCCACCCACGGTGCTCGTGCAGCTCCCCAACGGCGATTATATCCCGCTCGCTCACTCTATTTTTCCAACTCTTGGCCTTTCTTGACCCCCTTCATCACTATGCACACACACACCCACACACATACACTATCACGCACACACACGCACACACACACAATCCCGTCCAGCTGCCGGCGAGAACAGGAAATTATGCGAGAAAGCGTGACTTCCGGTTTGAGAGACATTTTCAGGAATCATAGTCGATCAACACGCAATACTACTGCTTGTTGACCCATCGGCTGGTTTTACGCGTCGTGCTTTTCGACGGTCCGATGCCATATAGCATCTTCGGACACAGCGTCCATCACAATGCATCCACAAACTCCCATGGAGCTGACGGGATACGGGGAGACCGGCGAAAGCTTCCCAATAAGGGAGGAATCGACGGATTGGTAACTGAGCGACAAGCAAAAGGACGGTTGACAATGAAATGGGGGATGTGCTGAAGTTGAGTCAAATTGGCGAGGGAGCCTCTGCGCCCCTATGCACAGTGGGCAAGCTACACGCAAGCCGCGGCCCAAACAAAAGGCACGCCAGGTCTAGGTAGGCTACTAACAGTGGTGGCAGGGCGGTTGCCGGATTGTATAGCTAGTGGTACATCCTCGGAGTGTTGGGGGTAGTAACGAGGATCAGTCCTCTGCTAGAAAGACTTCTTTCCAGGTTGAGGCGGGCACGTTGCGAAGGTCCTTGACGCCCAACACGGCGCAGCTCAGAAACTGGGGCTCCGGCAGCATGGGGTAGCAGGAGATGATGCACATGCCGAGCTGCCAGTGGGTAAAGACCTTTCGAAACATGGTGAAGTTGAACAGCAGTCGGCTCTCAAGGATGGAGATGTTGATCAACCTGGCCAGGAGAGAGAGATGGGCATCAGTGTGACACGACCCCAAATTGCATCAGTGTGACACGACCCCAAAACCCTAACAACCCCTAAACAATGCACATATCAAAACGTGCTGGCAGACCACGAAGTCGACGAATCCTCTGATGATTGGTGGGAGGGGCTCCGCTACAGCTGATATCACCCAAACGGCAGCTCTCTTAAAAGGCGTCACTTTGCTCACCTCAGCTCGTTTATCCGTTTGTCGATTTTCTGCAGCTCCCGGCACCGCCCCGTGAAGTCGAGCCCCGTGTTTTGGATCTCTGACGTCATTTCATGGAACACTTTGACCTACGGTACGGCGGCAGCACATTTTAGGTTAAATTCCATCCTCATCATGACAAATAATCCCAACGTCATGCGAGTAGCGGGAACCAATAGGGTGAAGGAAGTCACACGGTCAATAATCAGGAGGAATTACAAATTGTGCATACCCACTCGGCTATATGGAACACATTACACACCAGCCGACTGTTCATAAAACTCGTAATTGCCAACGTATTCGCATCATCACAATTTGTTTATAAAACTGCAGAGTTTCATGCTTCATTAGACCTAAACACTATCAATATTCATTTCACTCCCTATTCATTTGGTGTTACGAGGCAGCGGGGACTCTCGAGGCGAAACCCTTTTCAGCACAGCCGCGTGAGATAAAGACGGCCCCCAAAATAGGCCTCAAACAAAACGGGACCTGCTGACACACCTTCCGCGCCACCAGCTCGATCATTTTTGAGGTGAAGATCTTATTGAGTGACAGCAGCTTCTTCAGTTGAGAGGTGTCAAACTTGATCGCCTGACGGATCCCACGCACGCACACAGGGGCTCAGCACACGCCCCTTCCCCACCGGATCGTCACACCCCGTGTTCAGTAAACTCTATAGACGCCCAGACCAATAAATATGGTGGGAGACACTTCCAGGCCACACAATGCCACTCCAACAGTTATGTCTTCCAACCAAACGAGCTGGAGGATACTGACTTGACTGTGGGTCATCCGACATCCCTTAAACCAGTTGATAAAAAACCCACAGCAGACGCTTCAAATACAAGTTGGATATAGGCCTCGATTAGTTTCCACAGCCTTCGAAGCATTCTTGCAACACCGACGCACACTTGAAACACGATCGCAGGTTGCCAGAAACTAATTATCAAAAACCAACACGCAAGGAAGGTGAGAGGCGAAGGGAAAACGAGTACAGAATCAATATGGACTAGTAAACAAATACCTGAAAAAAACTTTAGGTACATCATCCGACATAGCTGAACAATGACAGGGAAGGTTATCAGCGTTAAATCCACCGCTAGCCTCCAATCCAAGCCATGGATGCATACACCCCTGTAACTTATCACAGAACACTGCTCAGAAAAAGAACTGCACTCAAAGGTATCACTACGCTGCGCGCACACACGCACACACACACACACACACACACACACACACACACACACACACACACACACACACACACACGCGCGCGCGCGCGCACACGATCACCAGTGCATGCTCTCAAATACGAAACAGCCTCATAATATTACCAATCCCATGTGCGCTTCAAGAGCCGGAGAAGGGGAAGAGGCGGTGAAAAATGGGGTGGGGTGGAGGTAAGGCCTGCCTTGTTGATGGCTTCAAATTTGTTTTCCAGAAAGCTGGGGTTCATCCGCTCCGCCTCCTCCCAGCAGTGCGTGACAAAGGAGACAAAGACGGTGCCGGCGCTGGGGGCGCAGGTGCTGATGAGGTGGTTGTACACGTTCTTCACCTGCATGTCGATCCTGGCGTCCACCTCCAACTTCCCCTGCCCAGTCAGCTGCGACGACTCGTTCATCAGCTCCGTCAGCCGCTGCACCGACGCCTTCCACGTCTCCATCAGCGACTCAACCATCGCCGTACTCCCATGCGCGTCGCCCAGGAACAACGCGGGCAGAGACGTCGACTTGGCTCGCTCCTCCATGCTCAACCCATCAAGCGAGGTTCCAAACTTCAACAGCAGCGACTCCTAAAGCGCCATCCAGGACCGCCGCATCAATTACTTCACTGACATGAAAACCCTCCCCTCCCTCTCAGCATCTTCACCCCAGGCACCATACCTGCAGCTGACTGTCGATCGACACATTCTCCATTTTCACCTCCTCCATGATCTCCGTCTTCATGTTCAGCAACGTGTCCATCCGCTCCACCACAGCTGACCGCTGATGCACGTAGTCCTCCAACTCTTTCTGCATAGACCAAACCGCAGACAGTACCGGCTGTCATGACCCCGTGGGCAGTTCTGACAGACAAACGAGCAAGCAGTACACTGATGCCTTTATGTGTGGGGCACGCTGTGGCAAACACAAATAAAACTTACCTTCTTCCTCTCCAGGGCCGCCGCCTGCTGCTCCAACGCCTCGAGGTGGTCCTTGGGCCGCACGCGCCCCTTCCCGTTGCTCTTCCCCTTTGTCAGCCGCCCAAATCCGACACCCAATGCGGAGGCAGCTCTAGCCAAAAAGCCGCCATTGGGCGTCAGCGCGCTCGACACCTCCTCCTGCGGGCCGTAGAAACGGCAAGCTCGTCATCAATACACAGCCTAGCGGGACTGACTAGTATAGACGAGCGCCCTTATTGGCCCAGCACACCCATCCATTAGATTCCATAAACGCAACAGAGAAAACCTAAAAAATAATTGACTTTGTCGAGAGACCCCAAAGACTCAACAAGGACGACGTTGCAAGTCATTGTCTCCCACGGAATTGGGAAATAATAAAACCGCTGTCAGGTTGCACAGCCGACAAATAGCAATAGGGCCACAGAGGGCCCAGGGCTTTTCATCACAAATAGAAAACATCAACAGTCGTCACCATTAGGCCATAGTCATGAACTTTTGTAACATGTGTCGCTGGATGTCTGTTCGAGAACAACAGCAAATGGGAGAGTGAGGGGCCTGTAGGCTGGGGCGGACTCGGGGCCCATCGCACCTGGACCCCCTTGGACAGAAAGTTGTGCTCCTTCTCCAGCTCCCACAGCGTGTCCTCCAGCGCCTGCCGCCCGTGCTTGTCGCAAAACTCGGTTATCTCGTTGGTCTTGGGCACCTTGATGCCAAGCTTCTCCTCCAGCTGCGCGTCAATCGACCGGTTCATCTGTTCACACCAGTTGCGGGTGTGTATGAGAGACAGGTGGGAGAAGAGTGAGAGAAACAATTCACACAAAATATAATCAAATGGAGCAAAAATAAATATTTCAAAACAATTTGGAAAACATAGGGTAATCACAATTTTTTCTTTCCTAATATTTCGGGGGTCTCACCTGCTTCACGTTCTCCATGTCCCTGAACATCGCGGACATCTGTGTGGCAACGCCACCGGTGGAACTATGACGGTGCGCTTCCCCTGGGACAGACGGTCGCTCCGACGGCGCCGCTCGAGCGGAGCTGTCCCTCGCGTCCGGTGGTACAGCCCCCATCGCAGCCCCACCCACCCCAGGCTGCCCCTGCGTCTGCATCTGCGACACGCCATTGCTGCCGTCCGCCGGCGCCTGCTGCTGCCGCTGGTAGAAGCTCCGCTGTGCGCTGCTAATCTCCGCCGTCAGCAGCTGCACCCCCGACGTCTGACAGTCCTCGCAGGACGAGACAACCCCCGCACCCGTGACGCTCGTCTCAACGCACTGACTGCCCTGCCCCGACATAGCCTGACTACAGGGCGAAAATCCTATCGGTTCTGGAGCTTGTGGTGCGCTGGTGATGGGTACTGGGCTCGGCTCGGTCGCCATCCACTCCGGGGGCAGTTCCATGTCGAGGAGGTTCTCGTCCGCCTGAAACAGCTCCAGCAGGCCGTCAAAGGAGAGGCCATCCATGCCTTGTGCGGCCGGCATAATCAGCAGCTGGTCGTTAAGTTTCCCCTGCTGCACGCTCTGCTCCAGCACGAGGTTGAACTCCTCCTGGTGGTCGTCGAACCCGCCGTCCTGATGCATGTACTGCTGCTGCTGCTGCTGCTGCTGGTGGTACTGCTGCTGGTGAAATACGGGGTACGGCGAGGGCTGGAAAACCGGCGGTTGGGGCCCAGCAGACGCAGTAACCGGCAGCATTCCGCCCCCGCCACCGCCGAAATCATCCAGCAGCGCGTGAGAAAGACCCTGCATCATAGCGCTCATCCTTCTCGGGGGATCCTATGAGAGATCCACAGCGCGAGGTCGGCGTGGTGTCAGGTAACTCAGTGGTGAGTTCTGCTGCTACAGCACTATCGCGTGGATCGCGCGGGGGACGCCACTGACGACATATGCATCCTACGGGTACGAGTACTGTAGAGGTAATAAAGGACCGGTTATTATGATCGAGCAAGGGAATCCGCGTATTAGTCATATATGTTTTTTCCAGCGGTGTGCTGCCCGATCCTTCTTCTGCAGTAGTAAGACAATAGTAATCCTCAAGGAGAATCGACGGCTGTGCAGCATCTACGTAGGCAAGGGCATTATTTATTGTTCATACACGGTGTCCGCGTACCGTACTGGTACATAATGTGGGTCTCTAAGATATACACTGTGTGCTGGAATAGTATTACCATTGCTTACAAAAGGAGTGAAAGCCACACACAACAATGAAAGCAGTAGCAGAAAAGAAAACGCAAGAGCATAGCAGGCAGGGTAGGAAATCCAGGACCAGCAGCAGCACATTCACACTGCGGAGCATGTGACAAAGATTGGACCCAAGCGTGCCATGCGTAACGAGCGAGACGCGCAGTAAGAGCTCCATGCGCACGTCTCACATGATGAAACGGTGAATCGCGCAACATAATAAGTGGGCAGCAAACGATTAACGAAGGGCTCCGGTCGTCCCGATATGTGGAAGACGCCGCGTGCCACGCAGACCACGCGTGCCCGCGTGCTTTATAGGACGCCAAAATCGATCCCTCATCATGATCCGTACTATCACTATCACTAGTCGTAAAAATTGATCACACGGCAGGCGTGGTCGGCCCCTTAATGTCTATTTATCATAGGTCAACCATTGACCGAACCTATACCACTTCTAGCACATGTCATGATTTCACCAAATCAGCGCACCTATTACCAAACAGTTCTCGCAACATGTTGTTTATGGCTGAAACTTGCTCGAGGGACAGGTTCGGTAGGGAAAGTGTCCATACACATGGTGTTTCACAGTGTACAATACGAGGGTGTTCAACGAAATTTCAGACGTATTTTTGCCCTCCAAACCTCAGTTGACGTTTCCATTCACAACTGCATGGCCAATTAATCAATTTTCTAATGAAAGGTTCATCGCAAAGCTAGCATAGTGAACAGCACGCAGACACTGGAAGTTCAAGTGAAAATAATGTCATCTCAATTACGTGATGATGGTGTAAAGTAAAAGGTCATCATGGTCCGAAGCTAAAATTTAACTTAGCGCATATTTCAGTGCCATAAATGTAAAGAAGGGGGGGCTGAACTACAACAAACTAGTCATACATAATTTTTGTGCATGTGAAATCATGTTTTGACCGTTGTTGAGTCATAAAAAAGGTTGAAACCTTACAAAAGTAAAGAAAGAAAAAATTCACGCAGCACCATCCACGCTTGGCGATGAAAATGAGCACTTCCACGCGCTACCAATGATTAAACATTCACCTACTCCGATTCTACTTACCCTTTCACACCCGATGTTGCCTTCCGCTTCACCCATGATCGCACCATAGCCACATACAATCGGTTCCTTGCATGCACATCGTGGACGTGGCGGGCAAAGCGATCCGGGTTCTGGGCCGGGCTGCAACGAAACATGCAGCCCCTCTTAATACGCTTTTCCATTCCTACATATACACGCGAGCAATGCCACTGTCCACAAACACCGTGCATCCGGTGCTGAGCCACTGTTTGGTGCACTGCATGGCCTTGCCATGGCTCTTGTCATACTCCTTCCAGAATTTCTTGTTCGCCATCCTCTGCTACCCCTCATATGGCTTCACAAAGATTATGCACCTTCATGTCACAGTCCGCAGTGTGTGCGACTCACGACCACAATCGGTTTGCTTCCTAGCCACGAACATCCAGCCATGCATGCAACCATTGCCGAGATGCTTCCCCTGTTTGTTGTGCATAGTGGAAATGGTAAAGACAAATTGAATAAATCCAGCTAACAGTTTTCAGTTAATTTGTGTAACCTGTGTTTTGCCCGGCGGGCACAGCCGTTACGCAATGCGGGGTCGACTGCTCGACCTGCGCTTAACAACCATAACTGCCCTCCTCCTAGATCCCTCCTCCTTGTCTTCCTCGTCTGAGCCCTCGCTGATTTCCTCGTCGTCCGTGAGGATTTCTTCTCCAACCTCCACACTGTGCGAGGGACTCCAAGTGCACCCGCGCCCGCGTCCGCGTCCGCGCCCGCGCCCGGGCCTACGTTCAGCACCACCACGCATTATCTCACCCA
The DNA here is from genome assembly GCA_026401115.1 of Tetraselmis chui. Classification (NCBI taxonomy): domain Eukaryota; kingdom Viridiplantae; phylum Chlorophyta; class Chlorodendrophyceae; order Chlorodendrales; family Chlorodendraceae; genus Tetraselmis; species Tetraselmis chui. Next base: position 73,318 of record JAPMLY010000956.1, read on the forward strand.
TGCACTCCTTGTTGCTTCCCATCCTTCTCAGAGGATGCGTTCGAGTATGATGCGTCGTCTCTAGATACTTCAGAAAGGGAAGTACACGAGTGCGATGGTTGTACACGATTTACCGCCGCGGCGTTGCGAGGCTCGCAACCGGCATTTCCTCATCCTACCTTGTCACGTCAGCGGTCAAGTCTACCGCTTCAGCACTACAAACACCCGAACCACCAGCCCCACCATGTTCCTAATAATTATGGGCGTTGTCGAGCTGGGTATGAAGACATGAGCGGGTCTCACAGGCCTGCTCTAGGTCTTCTTCGGGGGCGGTTAGGCTGTCGCCATCCTCATTGCGCGCGTCACGCTCCCGACCTATGCGCTTACGCACTACGCCTCGTACGCGAAGTAGCCGCATCAGCTCCGAAAGTGGCCATACACCACGCTAGTCCATAATACTCATCGAAGTAGGGGGCTCGTGTGCTGATAATGGCGTTTTTTTCAAGACATGGGACGTGTTCGGGACGCATGTCGGCTGCTTTTTGAGTATAAAACTGCTAACTGAACGGCTATTGACTCACCATCAGGGTCACATTGCGAAGTGCACCGCCGCCAGATACGGCAATATTTTCAGATGATTTTTTTTTTGCGACGCCCCTAAGTGTGAGGAATGCCATGATCTGAGTTTACCTACAAAAAACCAGAAAGCTGATTTATTATATGGGGTTTTTGAAAACGGTCTAACCTAATAGGTTAGGACACTGATGATCGAAGCTACAAATAGACACTAATGTAGCAAAAGACTCGCGGTGAAGACTTCGGGCCTAACGGGCAGTCATCCCCCAAAAGCAGGGCGGATTACCCACCGACATGGCCCGACGATCAAGCGGGTCAAAGGTAAGGGGAGCCATGCGACCGAATTATGCTCCACAACGAAAGGGTCGATCTCGTGTAAGTAGCGGAACTGATTATAGGAGGCCTACCATAACGAGGTCGAGTCCGGGCATCCGCATTAAGCTTCGCATGCTGGGCGGCAGCCGCAATCATGCGAGAGGAAAAAGCCCCCCACCGTCGGACGTTGGAGCTAGTGCGAGCACTGCTAGCGACGGTAGTATCCAAAATATTAAATGCATGTAGTAGGAGTAGTCCGGGATGGAAAACTCTAACCAATCCGGCACCGGAAACACATTATATGTAAATATTCGTTTCGACACGGGTAATTACTCGTCTCGGTACAAATCAGAGATCGTTCCAAAACCCCAAAACAATACTATTTACGGGTTCCGGTAACACAATCCTGATGTACTTGCGGGACTTGAATCCCTTTTTAACAAGTTAGTTCTGAATCCATACCTTGAGCTCCCAAAGATTCACGGATCTGAACCCACGAAGTTATGGCCGGGTCCATTCCCACGCGACAGCGGGAGGAGGGGTTTCTTCCCAGCCCTTCCACTTCACTCTCCGGCAAGTAAGGCCGAAGTCGCGCGGGCGATGGATTCGGTTAGCTTGGATGATGCCTCGAGTGTTGCCTCGGCGTCAAACGATTTTCGGCTGACCGGCACCGACATCGAATCCGAGATAGCGAGCCGTAAGCACGAAATTGTGCGTGCATATTTGATTTTGCTTGTGAGACAAGTAGACCTTTCGATATGCATTTTTTTTTGGTTATGTAGTTATTACCGCTTGACTTTGGCGAAGGAAACGATGGACAAAGGGGCCCGTGGCTTGATCTTGCCTTCTAAAACCTATATTATGGTACTGTCGCGTCTCTAGAGTTTTTCACCGCCATTCCGCGTCGCCGCTCATCGCTACTTCTAGTTCGCTACCAACAACCATGGCTGAACACTCCAAGCGAGCCGGGGCAATCTTGATTTCCATAAGTGGTTGCTACTATTGCCACCACTGACGGTAGGAGCACACCTTCCGCTCTTGCGGTGGAAAGACATCCAGTGGAGGCTAATCGCGAAAGGCACAAGACAATAGGGCTAACACAAGAGGTCACAATAAATTGGGCAAGCGCCGTTCGCGCTCCCGATAGCCTCATCGAGCCGGACAAGCGGCACGTAGACGGCAGCCGCAGCGGAATAATAGTTTTCCTATTTTCTCGGTCGGAGAAGAAACGTGCCTCGATGAGCCGCGTCGGTGCTTCAAGAATTAAAACGACTTCTACCACAAATCAAGTTATGTTGAAATTCCCTCGTCGACTCTAGACGATAGTTGTGGCCTCCATCGTGGCGGTTGAACACAACTCCCTCATGCGTGGGAATTTCGTCTAACAAGCTTTGAACGGCAAAGCCGTTTTTTGTCTTGCGCTCGATGCGGCGGGAATGGCCGCGTCCCGCTATGTCCGTCTATTGCTTGTTCTACCATAAAGTACATTTAAAGTTTGCAAAATAAAAAACAGCCAACTGCGTATCGTAAAGACTTGCCCAGATTTTTAGAAATATTTGCAAGATTATATATGCGATGCGCAATTGGGGTTAAGGAGATATTTCAAATTTATGAGCTTCTACGCACTTATTATACCAGACTTCAGTATTGAGCGTTGCTGCGAATATGGACATAACTATTCATGATGGATACCCGGTGCAAAAGCATGCATATGCGAGTCGATGCCGGATGCGGGCTAAGAGACCGGGCGGCAATGAAGCACATATTTAAGCAATATCGATGCGTTTGTGCGCTCATGGCGGTGCTAACAGTGATCATCATTACACATTCATCATGAAGGTACTAACGGTAGACCTGAAAATATTTTACATCAATAACGAGTTCCATGTTGCCGTATTTAGGCGTTCCCTTAAAACCATATAGGACTCTTAGGATATGGGTTTGCGACGTGATCCACCTATTACAACCTCTTTGTTGGCAATATGTAATACTACATTGTCAATCATACACGATAATATGAATCGCTACAAAATTACAAATAATCCAAATTTATCATGTCGTCATCTCCGCGATACGCGGGCCGCTCCCACTGCGCGAGGGCGCTGATCAACCTAGTTGCTCATATTGTGCTTATCGAGTCGGCCCGATCCCACATTTACTCACGGGACGACTCCGATCGTGCCAAACGGGAAGAAATGTAGGCAAACAAAACCTCTCTCTCAAGTCGTCGACGGTCTCGATTCGATCCGCGCACACGCTCGTCCAAAATATATGGTGTTCTTCCAATCATAGCCGTCCTCTTAGCTTAGGCTTTCCTCCCCTATGGGAGATGATAAGGAGGGGACGAAGGTGTGACGAGTACAGTCCTGCAATAGTACATTGCAGGACATTGTACAAGTACTCGTTACGGATTCCAATTTCGTGCTTTTCCACAGGACGGACGTATACTCGTGGGTACGTCGCTACTGCAATATTGTAAGGGTGTTGATGCTACAGTACGACCAGTACCTCCCGGTACGTACAGATATGCATAATTAATCTAACCAGCCAGATGACGCGCCAGAGCGAGCTCTTCGATGCAGAAGGAGCCGCGTCGTGAAACCCAATGCTAGGCAGGCCGCGTCTCGAGGCAGATGACAACGGTTTGACAGCCCTAACGCCTGACACGTAAGCGTAGCTTGCATGCGTAAGCAAACTGGGCTGAAACCTATTTAAGCCCAGAGCATTAGAGGGAGGTGACAGAACCATTTAACAATTCCTTTGTTCACTTACAACATCTACTGCTTAAGTACAGCAGTGAAAACATCTTTGACCATTGCCTCTCGACAACATCATTTTGCCATCTTGCAACGACAGAACTAGACAGATTAGAACAGATTTGTGCTAGCGTTTAGCTTTCATAGGCTAACCGCCACACTGGTTTCGGAGCTCTTGGGTCGACACACGTTTTCGTTGCTCACTGACTCGCTCGACGTTGCTTGATTGATTTGAGATGGCTTCTCTAGGACCCGGACATTACGTGGTGTTGGTAATTCACGTTGGAGGAACTAAACAGTTTGACTTGAAGCTGGTATTACAGCGTGAGCCTCGTTCTGGTAAAACTTGGTTCCCAGCTGGCTCGATATTACCTAACGAAGAGCCTGTCGACGCTGCTGTTCGCGAGTTACATGAGGAAACCGGTCTCACTCTGACACCGGATGATTTGACGCTGTTGAGTGACGCTCATGTCGTAGTTACTTTACCTCAAGGACGACAGCTTGTCTACGTGTACTCGGCTACTATTCCTGTCATGTTTGCTACGAACAACTTACGCACACCTGCTCAGGTTGAACATGTTGTTTTAGCACAGTCGACAGTTAATCCGGATGGTACTTACGTCATCCCGGAAACAATCAACATTGACGGTCTGAATCTTACGCCCGCTCAGACATGGTTACTTCGTGTTGAGAAGCACAAGAGTGAGTTACTTCACTTTGGTTACGTGGCTCAATGGGAATCCTTTTTCCGAGCGGTCTATCAACACGTTCCAGTCCTGCAAGACGACACATCTATCCCGAGACAGTTCCACATGCACTCCCGGTTTACAACGGTCGACTCTGGTCATGTCTGGCTGTTAATTCGTGGACACATTAATCGATTGAATGGTGAAGGGCCTACTGATTTACGTGTGGGAATGCCGATGCCTACCCACAACCTAGCTGGACTACGTGTTACCCTCACGGAGACCCAGCGTAAGGCTGCAATTAATTCGCCGTCACAGAATGGCAAGGTAGCTAATGAACTGGAGGATTGGCTTGAAGCTCAGCCTCAACGTTTTCTCATGCTTGGGATTACGCCTGATTCGTACGACTCAGTGATATGGGTTACTTCACAATTTTCAGGACATTTGAATGGGTGGTGGCTGAACCGGAAAACTCAGGCTGCTATTCCATCTACGTACAACGAGCTTGTTACGGAGTTACGCAAGACAACGTTTCTTCCGAACATTCAGGACGACGCGATTAACGCTTTGCTCAGCTTTTCGCAGAGCAGCACGATGAGTTACGCGCACTACACTAAGCAGTACAACGACTTCTTACGTCGTTCTCGTCAGCACCTGACATCTGATGTTCAGTGTGTGCGCTTCATTAATGGCCTAGCGAACACTACGCTGAAGAACCAGGCGAAGTCACACCGAGCTCAAAAGGGGTACCAAATTACTCTGGTGGAGCTCCAAAATTTCCTGAATGACGTCGTAACAGATTCGCCGGAACTCGGCAACACGAAGTCTACTGCTGGCCCATCTGCCCAACCTACTAAGAAGCGCAACCTTGAGGACTCTCTCGACGAAGCCTCTAAGATCTGGAAGCGTAATCGAGGTGGCCGTGGTCGTGGCCGCGGACGTGGACGTGGTGGAGGCAACAATGGTGGACGTGGTCAAACATCTGGTCGTGATGATTTCAACACACTCGCAAAAGCGATGACAGCTGAAGAACGTAAGCGTCATATGGAGGAGGGACTCTGCTTCAAGTGCCACAAGAAGGGACACCGATTGTTCCAATGCCCGGAGTGGAAGGGCAAGGCACCAGCAGAATCTAAGAAGCAATGATGGTGGCAAGGTTGTTCTACCGACGAACTGGAGCAGCCGGCTACATCTACTGTTCGTTCTGAGACATTGTTAGCGACAGAGGTCGTCGAAACACCTTCGGCATCTCCATCGACTACAGTTGCGACTCTTGCAACGTTAGTAGCAGGTCGTCGTCGTCAGACTAAGCGGAGACAGAGTCGTAAAACTGTAACCAGACGTTCAATTGATTGGAAACTGGTTGACTCAGTCTTTGACCCTCTGCATGCACGGTTCAACTTCACTTTGGAGGGATGTGTTGATGATGAAGGTCTAAACTCGCACGGTGACTTACCTCACTGTTCGCCGAGTGACTCGATTCTTGAGAGGGACTTGTCATGAGAACGGGTGTTCATCAACCCACCATGGGAGTTAGCTGAGCAGATTGCGCAGCATTTTGAGGATTGTCGTCGAACATCTCCGACATCTACGATGGCTGTTTTTGTACTACCGAAATGGGCGAAATTTGCTCAGGTGACTAAAAACTGGAAACTCTACCAAGAATTTCAAGCGAGGACACAGCTTTTTACTCGACAGTCACTGGAGAACCCAGCGCAACAAGAGGTGGTTGCTCCAGCTCCTTGGCATGTACAACTGTGGTTAGTCGACGCAGATTGTGCGTTTTACGACTCGACAACACCTACAGCATCTGAACAACCCAACTCGGTACATGTACCTACACACGACGCGGAACCGTCCATCGCTACGCTGCAACAATTTTCTTCGCCAGCTACAACTCTACTGACTGACCTCACGGAAGCTCGCCCGTTAATTCGAACTGAGCTGACTGTGAAAACTCCTGATGGCGGACACCAAATTTCTGGATTAGTGGACTGCGTTGCGACGCTTGATTTTGTGTCAGAGGACTTTGTACGACGCTTTGCTTTACATACTCGGAAGTCTGTGACAAAGACGCCAGTTCGACTCGCCAACGGACAACGAGTAACTTCTACGACAGTCAGTGACGTTACATTTGAGCTGGCTCGACACGAATTTCACCGGACTTTTACGTCTTACGTGATTTACGTACAACTGATTTAATTATGGGTTTACCATGGCTTGATGACGAACATGCATCTTTACAGTTCGGTACAACCAGAATTTTTACACTGATGGATGGCACAGCTGTGGAGACTACACTCGAGGAGCGACGCCCTGAGTGTCTACCGTTGTCGTCTACTAAAGTTCAGAAACTCATGCGCAAGACGCGCCGAAGCAGAGGACGTCATGCTGAATTTTACGTAATTGAACTTACGTCATCCGCAGAACAACCGACAGACTTTCACATTGAAGAGGAGCTAACAGCAGTACAACGTGACAACTTCCGGTCGTTACTCTTCGATGACTTCCCGGAATTACTGCAACCTGTCGACTCTCCACCTGTAAGCCGACAGTGGGATCATCCCATTGAAACAACTCGCCCGATGCGACGCCAACGGCTGAACATATTGTCACCTGCAGAGCGCGCTTTGCTAAATCGACAGCTTAAAGACGCAATGGAGGCTGGTCTGATCCGTCCCAACTACAATGAGTTCGGCTCGCCAATTCTTTTTGTGCGAAAAGCTTATGGCTCGCTACGTCTGTGCATTGACTACCGTGGCCTTAATGAGGTTACGTGTAAAGATGCTTACCCACTTCCGAGAGTGGATGATACACTGGACGAACTTAAGGACGCGAATTTTTACACACACCTCGACCTCGCCTCAGGGTTCTGGCAAGTTCGAGTGCGTGACCAGGACGTTCACAAGACAGCTTTTTAGACCCCTGATGGCTTAATGGAATGGGTCGCCATGCCGTTTGGCCTGTGCAACGCACCGGCTACATTTCAACGGATGATGAACGACATTCTTCGCTACTTTTTACATAAGTTCGTGACAGTTTACCTGGATGACGTCTGCATTTACAGTCGAACAATGGAGGAGCACCTGGAGCACCTACGTCTAGTGCTACAACGATTCAAGGAGGAAGGCCTGAAGTTACGCCTTAAGAAATGCTTCTTTGGACTGCAAGAAATGGAGTACCTGGGCTACACTGTGTCAGCCGGTAAAATTTCGGTTTCCACAAAGAAAGTCGAGGCCGTTGCAGGCTAGCCAGTGCCCAAGACGCAGAAGGAGGTTCGCAGTTTCGTACAGTTCTGCAACTTCTACGCAAGATTCATACACCATTTTAGCGACCTTACGGCTCCATTGACGGACTTACTGCGGAAGTCCCAGCCACAGAAGGTTACGCTGACGCCTGCCTGTTTGGAAGCCTTCGAGACTCTCAAGTTACGGCTCATTTCCGCGCCATGCCTGATCCTTCCGGAGGTCAGCTCGGACGCGACGTTCACCGTGGCTACATATGCTTCAACAGTGGGGATTGCAGCAGTCATGTTGCAAGACCAAGGAGGAGGTCTTCAACCAGTCTCTTACTGGGCGCGTAAGCTGAATCCAGCTGAGCGTGGTAACACTTACTATGCGTACGACTTAGAAGCTTTGGCCGTATGCGAAGCTGTCAAGCATTGGAGGTGCTATCTTGAAGCATGCTCTAAGTTCCTTGTCGTAACAGATCACGACACACTGCGGCATCTGCTCATGCAATCCAACAACAGGTTGAACAAGCGGCAAGCAAGATACCTGCGGGATTTGCAACCGTTTGTGGGCTCGATGACACTTGCATATCGCAAGGGAGCTCTGAACGAAGCTGACCCGTTAAGCCGGCGTCCAGACTTCGTACCTCATGCCACAGTACCCTTATTTTGGGATGGCGAGGTTCCGTCAGATCGAGAATTACGACGGAAGTCCCAGCTGATGTTTGAAGACGCACAGTTAAATTTACTGACTGTTGACGCGCTGCAGCTGAGCCCTGAGTTCGCTGATCTCATTCGCGAGGGGTTCTCACAAGATTCGTTTTATGGGGACAATGGTGAGTGGACGAAAGACAGCCGGATAGAAGCCAGAGATGGATACTTTTGGCGCCTCAATCGCCTCTGTATACCACAGAACTCTGAGCTCCGACTGAGAGTGATCACAGAGCTGCACGAAAGTTCGTCAGCTGGTCGCATAGGAGTTGCTAGCACTCTTGCTAAAGCACTCGACAGATTCTGGTGGAAACGAATTCGCCAAGATGTGAAAGATTTCTGTGAACGCTGCGTCGTGTGTCGACGAGCAAAGATTCGACCGCAGATGGCTGCGAGTCTTTGCCCATTGCCTGTTCCACCCAGACCGTGGCACACAGTTGGTCTTGACTACCTGACACACTTGCCTGAAAGCAATGGCTTTAACAGTGTGCTGATTGTAGTAGACCATCTAACACGAATGGCCCATTTTCTGCCATGCACAGAGTCGATTACTGCCGAAGAAACTGCAACTTTGTTTTTACAGGGAGTCTACCGTTTACATGGACTGCCCCGTGTGCTGATTAACGACCGCGACCCGAAATTCGTCAGTGCCTTCTGGCAGACACTTTGGAGACGCCTTGGAACGCGTCTGAACATGTCTTCCAACCGACATCCAGAAACGGACGGGTTGACAGAACGCGTGAACAACACGTTTCAGCAGCTTCTTCGTTGCTTCTGTTGCTATGATGGCTCTAATTGGACAACGCTACTACCGCAAGTGGAATTCGCGTACAACGCTTCGCGTGCACTCGGAATTGAGCACACTCCGTTCGAGGCTAACTTTGTGTTCTCTCCTGAGGAGCCTCCTGACCTGCTGTTCAGCATGCGACCTTCGATTCCAATTTCGCAAGACGCAACAGAACCGTCTACAACGCCACAATTCACTAAGGGAGATAAGGTGTCAGTCGTCACGACAAACCTTTTTCTGAGAGGACAACCGAACCGGAAACTCAGAGACAGACAGCTTGGACCTTTTTCAATGGAGGAGCAGATTGGAAAACACAGTTACAGGTTGAAACTTCCAGCGACAGTACGCTTACATCCTGTGTTCCACGTTAACAACTTGAGACCCTGCTCTACCGCTCCGCTACGACCAGCTGTTCCGGTGACTGTACTTGAAGGAGACGACGAGGAGTTTGATGTCTCGCACATCTATGCTGTGTGCATCAAGTCGCTACCTGGGCGACGTGGCAAATATCTGCTCTTCATGACGCACTTCAGCGATGACGACATTCCACCTGTATGGCACCGGTTAAACGAGGTACACCGGACGATTGCGTTACAAGAATTCTTGGAGACGCCCCAATGGCGCAAATTCGCCAAGACTCAGGCGTACATTGACTTCATGCACGCTCACCCAGCGCGCATTCCTGAGTCCCAGTAATTGCTTTAGTACAAGAGCCAAGAACCACGGAGGTCTGCCTCGCGGCGGCCTCATTGATCTGTCAAGAGGGGGAGGGTACGAGTGTGACGAATACAGTCATGCAGCAGTACATTGCAGGACATTGTACATGTACTAGTTACGGATTCCAATTTTGTGCTTTTCCACAAGACGGACGTATACTCGTGGTTACGTCGCTACTGCAATATTGTAAGGGTGTTGATGTTACAGTACGACAAGTACCTCCCGATACGTACAGATATGCATAATTAATCTAACCAGCCAGATGACGCGCAAGAGCGAGCTTGTCGATGCAGAAGGAGCCGCGTCGTGAAACCCAATGCTAGGCAGGCCGCGTCTCGAGGCAGATGACAACGGTTTGACAGCCCTAACGTCTGACACGTAAGCGTAGCTTGCAGGCGTAAGCAAACTGGGTTGAAACCTATTTAAGCCTAAAGCATTAGAGGGAGGTGACAGAACCATTTAACAATTCCTTTGTTCACTTACAACATCTACTGCTTAGGTACAGCAGTGAAAACATCTTTGACCATTGCCTCTCGACAACATCATCTTGCCATCTTGCAACGACAGAACTAGACAGATTATAACATATTTGTGCTAGCGTTTAGCTTTCAGAGGCTAACCGCCACAAAGGCCTTAGCTGTATATGGTTTATGACTGTCGCACATGTCGTCGCGCCTTATTTTCTCATTTTCTTGGTCCGTCGCCGTTTGTTTCCAACGCATGTCTCATGGCTCTCACTCCGCCCATAAGCTCCTCTATTGGCTTTCGCTGCCAAGGGGGCGCCTTTACGAGATGCGTGCCGTCGTGATAAGCGTAATCACACCTCCTAGCTACAAAGGCACTCCTTTCGATGGTTGGGTGCCAACTAGGGGAGGGGTTGTTCGAACACAAGGAATGAGTCGCCGTGCTCAATAAAAGATTATGGGTACCGAGGCGCCCGCAGGCGACTCAGTGGCGGTGGCTCCGGAGAGGGTGCGCTCACATTCATGTCGGCGCTTAGCCCAGCCTCTTCGTGGTGGGCAATGGTAACCCTAATGCCGTGCTAGGCCCGGCACAATGGGGGGCTAGGCGGGGTGAGCCGACAATTGCGATCTGCCCGGTCAACAACTATCAAGAAAGCATGCACGGAGGGCTTTAATAAAAAATAATTCTGTACGCTGCCGGCGCCAATATCTCCCGCTCGGGCCGTCGGATATGTTTTATGGTTAAGGTGGGGGGGAGGGGGTAGCTGCGTGATTTTGCAGAGTATGGTGAGGACGGATCAACGGTGGGATGCGGGTGATGGAGCTAGCAGCGGACAGCCTAGAAGCCGCGCTAGGGCATGGCGCTCTCTCAACGTCGACTAGCTTGCTCACGTCGAGCCGGGGCAAAGGGAAGCGACACGACACTATCAGCGAGGAGGACTGTTGCGACGTGCGGCGGCGATCCGCCGCAATAGAACTCGGCACGGGGGGTTGTATAATGTCCGTACTCCCGCGGTCTTCTATTGGATCCGGCAAGGGCGACCATGCCCCACCCTACCGTCACCCAATGTCGCTATGCAATCCAAATATTAGAGTGCGAGCCCGCGTAATAAGCGTGGGGGCTCGCACTTAAATTAAGGGTGCTCGAAGGACGCGCGAGCGCAGGAAGGAGGGACCGGTCGCTGGCTTGTTACCACACAGGTACCCGGGTACTATCACAGAAATTCCGAGGAAATGGCCGGATGAACTTTTCAGCGCGGAGGGAGGAGCGCTATCTTTTTCTGTTTAGCTGTCTCGCCCCCCCCCCCCCCCCCCCCCCCCCCCCCCCCCTTCTGCCCTCGAGGTGACGGTGGACCTCAACTAGTTGCAAATTCGGAACGACCTCGGGACGGGGCTTGCAGGATGCGACGGCGGGATCGATGAGCAACCGCGTGAGGAGGATTTTTCCGCTAGCCTTTCCTCTCCTATCTCCGGCAAGACCGAAGTCACGCGGGCGAAGCTAGATCATGCTAGCATGTCGCCCCTCCCGAACTAGGCCGGTCGGTACTTTGGTTCGGTGGGTGCACTGCGGAAGTCAAGCAGCAATCTGGGTTTGTATTTCTTGATAAGTGAATTTATTTATGGATATGTTTGTTTTGATTAAACCACATTTATGTTGTTATTGCTTAGGCGGGGGGGACTTTGGCAATGACAATGACTGCTTACAGTTTCTAACCTCCGAGGAACGTCGGCACACACACATGGGAGAGAGGTGTGCCGATAAGTGTACTTCATCGAAGAGCACCCGGCTCAATCGCTATCCTAATTGTCCGATATGGCAGAATATTGGTGGCCGTTAAACAACAGTCGGTCCAGTTTTCCGATGTTGTTTTAGTATATTTCATTTTCATATGGGTACGGATATCATAACCAAAACAACGCTAGGATCGAAGCATGTTTCACGTTCCGCTTTTCTAGCACTCGTACCACATCTTTCTTTGCTGGTCCTTGAAGCAACACACTGCGTATGAAACATAGATTGTAGGCAACAATGTAAACCAGTTTTATTTATCAGCATGATAACAATTATTTCCAAAAAATATAACTTTTGTTTCGACGAAATCCGCGGCTCAACCATAACAAGCAGGCCATATTCACGCCACATACCCCCCTCTCCGACCTCGCGTGCTCTACTTTTTTAGGACGCGGCACACATGCCACCCCGGATGGCCGCCGCGGCGATCCGGCTGGGATATAGATATCGGCGACATCCACCGCCACCTATAGGTCGGTCGCCCGGCGGTGGCGCCGGGTCGTGCCCCTATGCCCCCCACCCCGGGTGACCTTCACACTTCATCATATAATGCTCAAGCGCATTTCCATGCCTTACGACCTGGCAATACTCCGTATCGGTTTTTACCCCCCGCTCTCACAATTCGCTCTCCCGCTCCTCTGAGGTGCGTTGCTTGCTCCGCGTCGTTCCCGACCCTTGAAGCGTTGTGCGCCCATCTAAATTCCCCCGGGACATCGTGCACTCTCGCGCTCGACATTTGCCCAGTAGTGGATGCCGATCGCCACCTTCTCGCACCATGCGCTTTTTGCGGACGATATCCGAGCGGTGACCTTATAGTAGGCACCAACATTCTTGTTTTCATAACAATACTACGCCTACCCAACCGCCGGCACGCGGTACTTCGCTTCCGCGCGGTCGGCCGCCTCCAGTGCATCCCTAGTCCTTGCCCCCGGCCGTCCAACGGTGCCTTGATCATGGGGGCACTGGTGGGGAGAACTCCAAAGTCTTCTTCAAGTCGTACTTCCTTTCCTTCCGATCTAGTACGTCCTCGAAGGGCGCCCCCCTTTCGATGGTACGCCTCGTCAAGCCGGTGTTCGAGGAGCTTGTCGGTTGCGTTTTGTCTTTCCTTGGTATGGCCACCCAAGAAGCTTCTGCGGAAGCGTCTTGGGCGACGTTTGCTTTATTTTATTCCCGCGCTTAGTTTTGCGCCCCATGGCTGATTTCACTTGTGCGGGGCATCTGCCCCCTGACCCGGTCTCTGATTACCGTGACAACCGCTTAGCCCATTGGGCGTCATGATATCTCGATACATTGCATTCTGCCGCTCGCGCTCACGCATTCATTACCAGTGAGCGGGAGCCGCCACCTACCTCCCTTCCAAGGGCCGGTACCGACCCCATGTCCACTTCGCAGCCCTTTCATAACGGCGTCTCGGCCACGGTAGCCAACCGGGCGGCTATGGTCTAGCTGCGGGTGGGAAGTATCGTCGCGCTTTGGAGGCCCTAAACTCCAACCATGTTGCAAGTGGACGTGGGATGCACGCGGAATTATCACGATTGCATCCACACGACGATGACGACCTCGCGGACGTGTTGGCGGATCCTTTCTCCCTCCCTCGTATCAAACGCCATGCTTCGGAAGTTGATGCTACGGAGGTCGTTGCTAGATGCCCTCATGTTGTATGGCCGTCCATCTACTTTGTGCGTTTATGACTCATGAAATGCTCATGGCCCGGCTATGCGTATCCCGAGTACCCGTGGAGTCCATCAAGGTTGCGTTCTCGGGGCCGTGTTCTTCACAATACTTGCCTCACAAGTATAGAAACAGTTGGCTGCGATTGCCCCGAACAAATCCGTTGTTTGCGGCTATTCTAACGATGGTCACTTCTTGGGACCCCCTGCGTTTCTCGTGGCTATTAACGACGCAATGCGGGAGGCGTATGCTAGCGTCGGCCTCACGGTAATCATCCGCAAAAAACTGTTTGTATTCCCCTTTGGGTGTCAGTGATACCTTCGATAACTTACCCAACGGCCACATCCTGTGGGGAGCACATGTCTCCACGGAAGGGACGAAAGTATTGGGGGGGGGGGGCAATGGGTACATCCGATTTTGCTAGAGACGTGGTCGAAACGGCCTTACGCAAGTATGAGGCATATGGCGAACGTCTAAGGGGTCTAGCAGCTGATACGGGCATTCCGATCTCGAAGCGGGGGCGCGTGACCAAACCAATAGGGACGGGGGTAGCGCATGCTGTATTGTTTTACATACGCGTTCGGCTGCGCCCTTCGTACTGTAAATATGCGTTCGGCTGTGCGCTCCGTGAGGGCAACGCGCAAGCATAGGGCGTTGTTCTGATCGGGCGGGCGGTGGGTGGGACGTTGTGATGCAAGGTATTACGAGGGGGTATACGCATCGGTACACGTTTATGCAGACAGATGTGTTTCCGCTAGAGAATGGCATGCCTATTCTTCACATATTACCAGAAGGTGTAATAGCCACGAGTGAAAGCGCGTGTACGGTTGGAGGAATTGTCCGCGGGTAGCGTAACCGGTGCGATCGAGGCGCGACCACTCGTTTCCGATAGTGACCCGTTGGCGGTGTCGCACGGGATCACCACTCCGGGAGTGCTGGTGTGCCTGGTAGATTTGGACGTTTCATGTCAAGCTCTACGTAGGTACGGCAGTGGGCGGGGCAAAGCCGCCGTATAGGTGTGTCCCACTCCGCTGCGTATCCACAAAAAGCAGTGGACTCGCTACCTAGTGTTGGTGGTAGTAGATAGATAATCAATTTAAGCTTGACTAAAGGCGTTTGCGCGTGCGTGAAAGAGGGTGCCGCTCGGAGGAGCAAGGGGCACCGCCATCCCGCCGTAGTGGGTGTTAGCGACAGAAGGGCGCCGGGGGGGCGTGTAGGTCTTGTCCCGAAGAAGGGGCGGACGAGACCGTGCTGTTGAGGCCGGTTTTGCTCGACTTTTGCTCAATGTGCTCGGACGCGAACTGGTCTCGCGGAGAAAGGGGAGAGTTCCTCCTATTACTTATTTAGCAGTATGGGGCCGCATATGTTTGTCCATGGTAGTAGAGGTTCTGCGGCTGCCGCCCGTAAGTTATACGCCGCCGAAAGTCTCGGCTTAGTTGCCGACAGCTATGTGGGCCACGCTCGCTCGTCGAGGCCGACCACCTCGAAGCATGTATAGCTGCTGAGGTGTGGGGGAGCGTGGCTGGTGCTGAACCGTGGGAATGGGTAGGAGTGTCAAATTGGCACGTAAGTTGAGGGTGACGCGCTCCGAATGTGCCTTCGTTCGAGCTTGCACCCGTGACCCGGTATGGTTGACTAGGGCTATGTACGTTGTCGTACTACCTAGCAGCATAAGTTGTTTCCCGCTCGGATTGTTGTCGTTGTGAGTGTTGAACGTGGTATGCACGGTTCGATAAGGAAGATACTGTAACGTGATAGTTACAGGTACGCTACACGACCAGCCTTGGGTGGCGGCTGGTGTCGAGACAAAAGTGTGTTTCAGCTGTCGCTGTCAGCTGTCTGTACGCTAGTTTGTGATATCGCGCTCAGACACTCTAGATGATGTCCTGTACATAAGGACTTCTATCAGAGCATACATTAGCTCTCTGTAACTAATCTGCATTAGAAATTACTTACAACACTCCCCCTCAAGATAGCTAAGGTGTGTCTTGTGACCAGATGGAAGTGATTACAGAATTCCCTCTACAAAGTGTGTCGATGCATGGGACCGGATGTCCCCAGAATGGCGCTCCTGTGTTTCACGAGTGCAGGTCCAGGTAGTGGCTTGGTCAGCATGTCAGCAACCATGTCACCGGTGGGTAGATACCGTAGTTTGACGGTCCCCAGCTGTACGTGGTCCTTCACGAAGTGATACTTCAGGTCGATGTGCTTGGTCTTCTCGCTCACCAGTGCATTCTGCGAATAGGCGATGCAGCTCTGGTTGTCTTCCCAGATTGTGGTCGTCCCGCTGACAGGTCGACTGAAGATCTCCGACAACATCTGTCGAATATGAATGGCCTCCTTAGTCGCGTCCGCTGCTGAGCAGTACTCAGCCTCGCATGTTGACTGTGCGACGCAGGACTGCTTTCTAGACTTGTAGCTGACTGCACCTCTGCCCAGTGTAAATACAAATCCCGATCGTGACCGGCGTGTCACACTGTCATTGCCCCAGTCTGCATCAGCAAAGCCTGTAAGTTGGAGAGTGTTGTCCGCACCCCCCCCCAACGTCAGGCTCATGGCTAGAGACCCTTTAAGATAGCGCAACACTTTCTTAAGGGCCTGCATGTGTGCCACTGTGGGGTTCGCTTGCGCAGAGCCCAGAATGCTGAGCGCGGTCGAAATGTCCGGGCGAGTGCATACAGCGGCGTACTGCAGACTGCCGAGCAGGCTCGGGTAAACGTCCCGGTCCGCGCCTGTGAGGGGTACAGCCGTCTGTTTGGAGAGCGCAGCCAAGAAACCGGGGTCCATCGGGAGACACGAGGGTTTGCAGTCCACCATGTCATGTTTTTCAAGCAGCTCGCGCACGTATTTGCCTTGATCGAGGCTGATGGTGCGCGCCGCTCTGTCCCTGGTGATGTGCATGCCGATGATGTCGGACAGGTCACCCTGATCCTTGATGTCAAATCGGGATCGCACCAGCGCGGTGAAGGCCACCCGCCAGGCGGTGTTGTTGCACGCCACAGGAATGTCATCCACGTAGAGGGCAACCATGGCGAAGACGCCGTCGGCCTCAAAGATGTAGATGCATGGATCAGAGATCAGCTGGCGCCAGCCTTGAGAGACGAGCCAGTCGCGAAGCAGCTCGTTAAACTCCCTGGGGGACTGCTTCAAGCCGTACAGGCACCGGCGGAGGTGACAGACATTGGTGGTACCGTCATCGAACCCCAGGGGCTGTCTGATGTAGACATCCTCCTTGATGGGTGCGTACAGAAACGCCGTGTCGATGTCGAGACCGCCCAGCTCGAGGTCACGAGCAGCGGCAATACTGAAGAAGACGCGGAGGCTAGCTAGTCTGATGACGGGGGAGAACGTCTCCGTGTAGTCAATCCCCTCGCGCTGGCTGCAGCCTTTTGCGACAAACCGCGCCTTGTATCGGGAAACAGCACCAGATGCGTCTGTTTTAGCCTTGTAGACCCACATGCTGTTGACCACGCGGCGTCCAGCGGGCAGGGGTACGAGATCCCACGTCTGGTTGGACGTGAGAGAGTTGAATTCCACCTGCATGGCTGTCTTCCATTCCGCGGACTGTGGACTAACCAAGGCATCCTTGTAGGATGTGGGTTCAACACAGACGCTTGCGGACACCATAGCGACGTCACGCACAGGTCCTTCCGAGTACCTGTGACGTGGCTGAGCTGTCATCATGGAGAAGTCAGGGAGTGGAAAAATGTCGTCCATGTGGTCGGACAGGTCGTGCTCACACGAGTCAGTGACACACACGCGCGGCACAGTAGAGACATGGGCAACGTACTCCCCGTAGCGAGTAGGCGGTCCGCGAGGGCGAGTGTGTCTATCGACCTCCTCCACACACACTGTATCTTCTGTGTCCAGGGTCAGATCTGGGAGTGGGTGACTTTCAGGGGAAACGGGGAGATCCTCTGCGTCTGCACACACATCAATCGACGAAGCGACAGGGTGGGATGTCCCAAACCCGGGCACAGTCTCTTCAAACTTGACGTGAACAGACGTGGTGATGCGCCTGGTCGCGGGGTTGTAGATACGATACCCTGGTGAGTTGTGAGAGTACCCCACCAGCACACCTCGGAACGCTTTCAGGCCGAGTTTCCGTCTGAGGTTATCAGGGACCTTGGCAAATGCCGCACAGCCGAACACGCGAAATACTGACGCGTCAGGGACTGCGCCTGTGAGAATGGTGATAGGGACCCCCCCAGAAGGGCCAACAGCCCGACTGTAGGTACGGTTACGGAGGTGGACCACAGTGCTGATCGCGCAGGACCACATGCTGTTAGGCACAGACATGGCGTGAAGCATTGAGGACGCGCAGTCACGCAGAGTGCGCCACGGGCGTTCTGCTTTCCCAAGCATGTGATGTGCATAGGGCGCCGAGAATTGAGTGCTGACGCCCAATCTCGCGCACATGAGCTGCGTGTTCGCGGCCTCGAAAACCGAGTCTGAGTCGAATTTCAGAAACGGTGCAAATGCATGGAGGTGTGAGTGATAACGGGCATGAGTGTGCCGCGCGTCCAGGAGTATGGTCTCCAGTTTCGCGCACGTTTCATCTTTAGACTTCAGGAACCTCACCCACATGAAGTTAGTGTGGTGGTCGATGACCAGCAGGCAGTACCGCAGGCCGTAAGGGGAGGGTACACTGACAGGACCCCACAGATCACACGACATGTGTTGAAGTGGGGCGGCTGGTTTCTGAGATGCTTTGCGATTTTTTGGCGCAGACGTGGCTTTGTTCAGATTGCAAGACTCACAGGCGAGATCTTTTACAGAACTAGGCATAACAGGTACAGACACCGTGTTATGAGAATGCTGAGCCTGCAGGCTCTGCATGTTCAGGTGCCCCATTCTACTGTGCCACAAAGCAGCGTCGCACTCAGCAGCAAGTGCGACAGAGTTCTGGCTGCGACTGTCTACGGTGGGCGAGGACATCCCCGCACGGGCATGCGACCTCGGGAGGAGGTACAGTCCGTTCCCCGACGGGATTAGCATCCCCATTCCTGTGGTCACACGCACAATGCCAGAGTCAGTGTCTGTAGGGAAAGAAAACGCACACCCTGAGTGTTGCTGCATCCAGCTGACACTCAGGAGACGACTGATACGTTGCGCTGACCGAGAGGACAAGTCAGGGGTGTACATGGCATGAGCGAGCCGAAAGACTGTTCTACCGGAGGTCAGGCAAATGGGGATGCGGACTTTTCCACTGCCCTGGACCGTGACACCGACGCCACCGACTGTGCTGCGGCGGGAGGAAGGATGAAATTCCGAGAAATCCGACCGAAATGACGTCAAGTTGACGGAGCAGGCAGAGTCAACGACCCAGTAATCAGACAGGTCTGCAACACGAGGTGCAGCGGACGTGAATGCAACTGAGGCAAAGGATGTACTGACCTCAGTGTCGTCATACTCGTCTTGCATGTCGTACTCCAGTGCGTCCTCAGCGGGAACATGTCCCTCAGACGCGTCGGCATCAGGAAGGTCGCTGAGGTATGCAGTGGGGGGAGGCTGGTCGGCGTATCTTTCGGCAATCTGCTTGCGCTTGGCAAGTGTCCAGCGGAGGACATCAGCGTCCGGCGCTTTGCAGGTCGACCAGACATGGTTTGGGTCTCCGCAGGCCCCGCACTTCATCGCGAACTTGGGCTTCTTTTTGTCCGCGGTCCATCCCCCACCGCCACGGCCACCCTGCCGTTTACGATCCGCAAGGAAGGCACTGACCGGAGTCCCGGAATCAGCAGTGTCGCCCTTGTTGGAGACATCTGCGTCCAGATTCTGAGCCTGGTGGATAATGCTCCCCATCACTCTGTCGGCTGACAGAATGAAGTCAGTGTCGAAAGCATTAATTACACACTGTTTGGCTTGGCCATACTGCCCAACGTTTGAGAGACCGCGAATCATGACCAGAGCGAGGACGTGGGGGTGAATGGCTGCAGAGCCATCTTTCAGCTGCAGACACTCGTTCAGCTCATCGAAGCACTGCTTCACTCATGCGGTCCAGGAGCGACAGCGTGCGTGAAATGGACTGCGCGTCCAGTCTCTCGCACAATACTTCCCAGGCGGCTGTCCCGCAGTCGAGTCGTCCCGCGGGGACCCCCGCGATGGCCTGTGCAGCGGGTTTGTTCTGTCGGCAGCACTGAACGAGCATCGCGTGCGCGAACCGCTGAGCGACTGGATTCAGAGGCACGCCAGAGGAGGAAAGAGCCAGTTGAGGGATCAGTGCAGCCCCCTTAATTGAAAGAAACGACAGAAAGTCGCGCTTCCAGGCTTTGAATTCACCTGTCCTCGGCATAAGCGGGGCGTCCATGCGAAAAGACCGGGAAAACGAGTCACCGTCGAAGTTGGTGGCCCAGTCCGCTGTCATTGCAACGAACTCCGGGTCGATCGTGGGCCTGCGGCTGGCGCTGCTGTGGAGTGGATACTCGAGTACCGGAGCAGGTACGGGGTCGCTAGCATGCCGGTACTGGTTGGGCGCAGGGTGGGGCGGCGCCGTGTCGATAGGTGCCGGGTGATCGCGCAGTGCGTCCCGACGGAGAAGCTCCGACTGTGTCCGGTCCTGGTTGTCCATTCTGGCGTGGAGCCGCTGTAGCTGTTCCATCACCAGTCGAATGCTGTCCCCGGCTGAGTCGGGCAACGGAGTGTCGCATGTGCCGGAGTCGGCAGCCGAGTCGGCGGCCGATGCGGTAGGCGCCGGCTTTGATTTTGGCGCCATCGTAAAAAATGGTTCGAGTACCCAACCGGACAGTGGAAAAAATCCACTAGCGGTAACTGTGCCTAACGACGGTATACAAAGAGACGGCCTGATGCCCGCCGACCCGTCGGCCTGTAGCCCCGGGGTGTCTCAATGCACCTTTTTCGTATCCTCCACCCAGTGTGGGGCACAGTGACAGCCGAGGCGAGAGCAGGCAGGTGTATATGTCCGCTGCTCTATGTTACGGCTGATGCTGTCGTGCACCCTGTGTATGAGTGGTCACCCTCACAGTGCTCCCCCCTTCCCCACTCCAGCTTGGACCTGTATGCACCATGTCCACACAAGCGAGTGCGCTTGTGTGGTTGGCTAGGTCGTCGTGTCGTAGAGTAGAGTAGGTGGTAGCGGGACTGCTCCGTAGAGTAGAGTTTGAGAAAGTGGAAATAAATATACAGAGTAAAGTATGATTATTCGAAAAAAAAATATATATATATATATTGGCTTTGCCTTCGGGCGAGTGTCCAAGTTGCACGCCGAAAGGCACTGTCGTCTCGCGTAACCTTCAGGTGGAGGGCTCCATAACATGTTGAACGTGGTATGCACGGTTCGATAAGGAAGATATTGTAACGTGATAGTTACAGGTACGCTACACGACCAGCCTTGGGTGGCGGCTGGTGTCGAGACAAGAGTGTGTTTCAGCTGTCGCTGTCAGCTGTCTGTACGCTAGTTTGTGATATCGCGCTCAGACACTCTAGATGATGTCCTGTACATAAGGACTTCTATCAGAGCATACAATAGCTCTCTGTAACTAATCTGCATTAGGAATTACTTACAACAGTGAGCAGCCCGCTTGAATCAACGGGTGTCCGCGCTTTATTATCTCGACTACCATTATGGGTACCTCGCGGAAATATTATCGAGGACCTATGATGTTATCGTCTTGTCTGACGGCAGGAACAAGTAGGTTTCAAGCCTGCGAGCAATCTTCCGTCTTCGGGAGTTTTTGTGTATGCCACCGGCGGCGGGTAACACATTATTGCTCATACAGTCGTGTTTGCAACCATACTATACATAGTGTACTTTTTGCGGGTTTTTGTACATGGAGACGGTAGCACGATAAGCATGTCGAGCGCACGGGACGGATCAGCAATGCGCCGCCATATATGCGGGCGTGGAGAAACGCTGCTGCCTGCGTAGGGCTGAGGCCCATACAAGTACGGATTATGTCCGTTTCCATAATAGTGGGCATCGGGAAGGTCGGCGACCGATACTTGTGGGGGCGAGTGGGGCAGTGACGCGCGCTAGTTCATACCTTTCTGGGACTTAAGAGGACGGAATATTCATGCACAAAGCGGTGAGACGATGTCGTTGTACAATAACTGTTGCGTGTGCGGAGGACCACATTTAAGTACTCGTCGCATAATATTTTGAAATGTTACAAAATAAAGGGGCGTTGCCCCGCGGGGGGGCACATAAAGGCCAAGCAGGCGCCGGTCACCTCCGAGCGGAAACCCACGGCGGGGGGGTGATGGGGTTGCTATATCCCGGTGCTATATTGATAGCTAGCAGTGCGACTGCGTATGTCAGACGTCCGCTTCATTTAGCGGGTCGTGGGCTTCAGCCGCTTCGGGCGAGCGTCAGCGCGGGGCTGGATGGAGGCATTGGCCTCGCCCCGGGGGGCAGATCTCACGCCGTAAGACAGGCGGATCTGAGAACGGCAAGTGCTGCCTTGCCATTATCGGCGTCGCCGCGGGGGTTGCTCTTGCACTCATTGGCGCGGGGTACGTGGTGGCTCCATCGATAGGGCGCGCCGGCGCGGGGGCTTGAGTAAGGCATTATTGGGGAGAGCGATATCTGGGGCGTCCGTATATTATAAATGGTGACGGCGTCCGCGGTGTCCACTTGACGCTTGCTCCGCTCGGTATGCAGCTGCTCCTAATCATGCCCATAAGGGCTGTCGTTCCGGCCGCGGTGCTTGACTTGGGCCGTGGCCAGGAGAATAGGGTTGAGTGTCGCTATCTTTCATGGCGCGGGTGGTGGGGTAGTAGGGGACGGCAGAAAGTCCCAATATCTAGTGATATCGTTTGTCTGCGGACTTGCTTAATACTCCGTTAGCATGTACGCAAATTGCCGGGAATGGCCTGTGTTTATTTGACGAGGAGGCTCGCGTTACTCGGAGGCGTGCTTGCCGGTTTTCGTAAGACGACGGCGTAGCAGCTCACTGTATTAAATGTACAATGTAGTGCATATTCGCGGGGTTTATGGGGCTGTCGCCGGTTGCCGCGTGATCGAAGCGATAACGCGGTTTTGCGATATAGAATGTATGTTCCGAACTCCCAGGTTGAGAGGGGATGATATTCTGAGGTTAAGCAAGGCAGCCATCGTCGTAGCCCAGGTTGATATGTAGCTCAAAAGTATTGAGCTAGATGAGGAACGTCCGTTGGGGAACATGAGGCGTGTGTATAAAGATAGTTTATGGAGACATAGTAAAGTGTAGTCGCCACTACGTAAAGCGGGAAATACCGTAGTGCTGGAAGATGCTCCCAGGAACGAAAGCAGGGTACGGCGTCCACAAAGGAGGTCACATCGTATGATCGCAAAGTAAAGGGCAGCTCCAGAGATAGTCTTGGATACTGCTGCTCACATATTTCGTGATAGCTGGAAGCTG
Organism: Tetraselmis chui; assembly: GCA_026401115.1. Lineage (NCBI taxonomy): Eukaryota > Viridiplantae > Chlorophyta > Chlorodendrophyceae > Chlorodendrales > Chlorodendraceae > Tetraselmis > Tetraselmis chui. The sequence continues at coordinate 96,357 of JAPMLY010000956.1, forward strand.
GCGTCAGGAAACTATGTGGATGAGAGCGATCTGCTTGCGCGCAAAATAAACATAGGGAATGCAAGGCAACGGAGAAATGCATGCCTATGCGCGAATATGCCCTCGCGGGGACAAGAAGCGAAAAATGGGTGAGGTTATAAGCAAAATAGGATTGCGATAACGGGGCGGGGAACTTCCAAGTTCTTCAAATAATGTTACTGTGGAAGCTGACAAGACGTCCTCGACAAGGAGCAAGCGGGCGAGACGGCGGGTCGCGATAAAAGGTGGGGCGGGTCGCGACCGGAAAGAGCGACATAATTGTTTATCATGATGTTTCTCGTCATAACGGTGCGTTGCAAGGCTCGCATGAGATAAAACGTTGAAGCTCGATGAGACTTCGACGAAAGGGGAGGTGTTATTCCAAGTTAGTGAAATTCACCATGGGTGTCCAGCCAGAGAGGGTATGATCGCAAAGTAAAGGGCAGCTCCAAAGGTAGTCTTGGATACTGCTGCTCACATATTTCGTGACAGCTGGAAGCGGGCGCCAGGGAACTATGTGGATGAGCGCGATCTGCTTGCGCGCAAAATAAACATAGGGAATTCAAGGCAACGGAGAAATGCATGCCTAAGCGCGAATATGCCCTCGCAGGGACAAGAAGCGAAAAATGGGTGAGGTTATAAGCAAAATAGGATTGCGATAACGGGGCGGGGAACTTCCAAGTTCTTCAAATAATGTTACTGTGGAAGCTGAAAGGACGTCCTCGACAGGCAACAAGCAAACGAGACGGCGGGTCGCGATAAAAGGTGGGGCGGGTCGCGACCGGAAAGAGCGACATAATTGTTTATCATGATGTTTCTCGTCATAACGTTGCGTTGCAAGGCTCGCATGAGATAAAACGTTGAAGCTCGATGAGACTTCGACGAAAGGGGAGGTGTTATTCCAAGTTAGTGAAATTCACCATGGGTGTCCAGCCAGAGAGGGTGATTAGAGTACCGACTCCGAACTGAGGAGGTACGCTGCGGTCGCTACCACTATATACCTTATAGTGTGGTAGCGACCACCGTTGGAGGACACTACATTTCATCCGCTGTGCCAAGAAAACCGGAGTTTCCTCGTTTTGAGTACCGTATCGACAAAACCCTCGTGTTTTCGTCAGTGCCCGCTGAATTTAATCAAGAATAGCACGAAGGACAATTATTGGGTAGTTAGGGTTTCGGATCTGTTGATCTAGTGACTTGGGGTTAGCGTGATGTGTTAGGGCTACATGCCGCGTAGTTAGGGTTTCCCTCCCTGCTTGCTGTCTCCCTGTACACAGTTATATTTAATTAACGCCGGTTCTCATTTATGTTAACTCTGCCGAATCCCGCGAGAGTGGTAAGGACAATATACGTCGATTCCATCATCTGGAAAAAATGGACGCGGACACGTACGGACTACGGACCTCATCGCGCCATGCGCAGCTCGGGGCTTATAACAACCGCCCGCCTTCGTTCCGTGGCGGTAAGTAGCCTGCCAGCTGTTTGTCAGTCACCCAGGCGCTGGTACTTCAGCCGCCGACAATATATTTGGGATTCCGTCGAGAAAAAGACGCGTACGTCAGCAGTTCGTCCCGCGGTAACGTCAAGAGCCACCACGCCGTTTGCTCTTGTTGGCTAGGGGGCTATTACCCAGTACTTGTACCGAGTTTACCTCGCCCGGTACAGTACGTCACGCCAATCCTCCTTCGCGCGCCGCACTGCAAAATGTGCAACCGCCACTCAAAGCTCGGTCGTAAATTATAAGCTCCGCTACTGGACGACCTCCCTACTTCCTTCCCAACCTTTGGTATGACTGTTACGATCGCCAAGGGCCCACTGTAATCACAATTCCGAGCCCACGTCGAAAGGGGAGGAACAGCGGGGGGTGTCGCGGGGATACGTGCCACGCATGCCAAACTGCTGTCTGTGTTCCCGGTCATATTTCGGTGTTGGTCCGGCTATGTTTCGGGTTTGTTAACATCGCACAACGCCCGAGCACCTGTAACGCAATGAGTAAGCGTCGGAATCAACTGTTGTGTGGGGAGCACGGGACTGAGTGTGCGCTGTGTCCTTGCGTAGGCGATAGGAGTGTCACGGCAGGGGCTGCCGCGGTGAGAGGGTGTATGGTGGCCAGTATGAGTGTCTACGCCGCTGCCGCAGCGGACGCCGGGAAGAAGCTCAAACGGCAAAGCACTCCGACAAAGGTGCGGCACTCCCCCCCCCCCCCCCCCCCCCCCCCCCCCCCCCCCCCCCCCCCCCCCTCCCCCCCCTTCCAAAGCTCCCTCGAAGCTGACGAGCCATGGTCGCATGACGAAGCAGTTCCCTCTCCCTAGCCCACTCCGAGTGAAAACGGAGGTGGAAGTGGCGGTGTTAAGCGGCGCTGGTTACCGCTGTCGTCATTTGTTCATTTTCATTTTTGACGATGGTGTGTTATTGGACTGCAGCAATCTGCATCCAGCAGGCGTGACTGGGACTTCACCACTTCGGGGGGTGGGGGTTGGGTGCCGCTAGAGAGCGGAGCGGTGGCTCAGGATGTGCCTAGACCTAGCACCAGTGGCGGCGGCGGCGGTGGCCTGGGCTCCACAAAGCTGGACTCAAGCCCACCTGGTCGTGGTGATATCCTGACAGGTGCAGGCTCCTTCCTTTCCTTTCCTCTCCTTTCGCATACGCTTCCGTTACCATCTGTCACGACACCCATCACGTTCGTGGCTTGAGTATTCTCACACCCACGTGTAAGAAAGAGGGCACATGCGTGCATGCTTAATTCATGACATGTCATAAATGGGAATTCGACAATGTGATACACCTAGACCTGCAACCAACTCTGTGCTCGTCACCTTTTTCTGATGCACTGATGCTGCGATCGCTGCTTGTGTTTTCCTTTTATGCCAGATGAGGAGCTGCGGAGCAGTGGTCAGAAGGAGTCGCCCGCCGGCAAAGGCAAGCCGTCCAAGGCCTCCGCGGATCTGTCGCCTTATATGATGAACTCGCCCTACATCAGTCGCGCGGGCATCACGTCACACTCTCGTCCTGTCAGCCGCAACGTAGGGCCCAAGCTATGCCCCTCCTTTCGCTCTTTCACTCAGAAAACGCCTTTACAATTTATCGAGAATCTACCTACAAATACACAAACACACACACACACACACACACACATTCAATCACGCTCACACACACAAACACGCACACACACACACACACACACACACACACACACACACACACACACATACTCACACACTCAGACACACACACATACACACACACACACACATGCACACACACACACATGCACACAAACGCACGCACAGTCGCACCTACGCTCCCTCCCCTTCACTCCTTCATTCAGACAGTGCCTCTTTAAATTACCTACAATCTACAAGCACACAGACACACACAAACATATACACACACACGCACGCAGACACGCACATACACGCACGCACACACACACACACACACACACACACACACACACACACACACACACACATTCGCACGCACGCACACGCAAGCACACATATACACACACGCACACAAACGCGCGTACATCACCACCACCACTGCTGCAACCACCGCCACCACAACCTCATAGTCAGACACAGAGCTATGCGTTGTGATGCTGATTTCACCTTTCCATGTGGGCCATGCCGCTGTGTTATATCTTTATGCAGGGCCCTACCGTGTCCACCTCAAGCCGCTCGATCACCGGTCCGGCCAGTGTATACAGCTCACCTCGCCGCACCGCCGCTGCCACCACCACATCCCGCCCCTTCACCCCCACCCACCCAACCTCCCCCACCCGCCCTCAGACCGTCGATACCAGCACGATCCGCTACTCCACACACTCCTCAGGCTATACCTCCAAAGCCTACGGCTCCACTTCAGTCACCTCACCCACCCGCCCAGAGTCGCAGGGCGGCAGCCGAATGGGAGCAGTGGCGCGTAAGTCTACGGGCTACTCGCCTGCATCGGGGCTGCAAGCGTACTTGAGCAGTCGAGACTCCAGCAGCTCCAGAGCTATCACGTCACCACCCTCACCCGACGCGCTAGCAGCCACACCAGGCTCACAGTCTCTCAATCGGGCGGCGGGGTACTCTGCGCCTGACCGCCCGTCCACTGCTACAAAGGATGAGCAGGAGGCTGTAGGTGCGGAAGAGAGGGGGCGCAATGAGGGGCCCAGTGCGGCGAAGGTGTATCAGAGCGCGGTGCAGGGTGGGGGAGGGACACGAGGGTGCGTGGGCAGCAGGGGAGGGTCCCGCAGGCAGAGCAGGGTGGGCGGTGGTGTCGGTGTGAAGCTTACAACCGCCCCTTACACCGGCCCCGAAGCCCCACAGCGCCCCGCCAGTCGACAGGTGGCGGAGAAAGGGCCTAATGCACGCGAGACTAGCCCCACCAAGCACGCGGTCAAGCCAGGCAGCTCCCCCGGGCAGGGGCACAAGGCCATGGCACGTGCGCTCAGTGGGCTGAGCCCCTCCGCAGAGTCCCGCCCCACCACACAGGTGAGCTCATCAGGCCATACCTGGTACGACTCTATCCACTACAAAAAAAACCCACGAGTTTTCGCTTTCATTATTTCAGGATCAAGGCAGATGTATAATGACGATGGGGTAAATCCGCTGTCAGCTGTGTGTCTGTTGTTGAGTATGAGTATGCGTGCGTGCGTGAAGTTGTGCATGCCTGTTAATGTGCTTATATGTGTGTGGGTTATTCATATATCTATGAAATGTGTCTATGATTGATTCATCGTTCATGCGTGGATGCACACGTGCCTGTGTGTGTGTGTGTGTGTGTGTGTGTGTGTGTGTGTGTGTGTGTGTGCGTATGTGTGTGGGGGGGGCGTGTGTGTGTGGGGGGGGACACGTGTGTGTAAGTACGTGTATGTATGTGTGTGTGGGGGAGCGTGTGTGTGTGGTTTTGGTGTGTGTGTATATGTGTGTATGTATGTGTGTGGGGGGGGCGTGTGTGTATGTGTGGGGATACGTGTGTGTATGTGTGTGTGAGGGGGGGGGCGTGCGTGTGTGTGTGGGGGGGAATATGTGTGTATATGTATGTGTGTTTGGTGTGTGTGTGTGTGTTTGGTGTGTGTGTGTGTGTGTGTGTGTGTGTGTGTGTGTGTAAGGGATGGTGTCCGCACACACACGTGTTTATATGCATGCGAACTAACCTCGGGGGAGAGGCGTTATGAAGTGATTTCAGCTGGTTGTAGGGCATATGACGTGTTCTTGGCCTGTGCTGTATACGGGGGGCGTGGTCATGGCTGCAGGAGCGCCATGCCGCTCAACGAGAGCAGCTCGGATTTGGGAAGCGACCCACCACACAGGAGAGGCAGCAGATGGCGAGCAGGGCTGGCCCGCGAAGCGACAGGTGGGAAGATCTCTGTGCTTCTCAAAGCATTTTTGGAGCCACAGCTTCAGTGCACTGTAAGCTGAAATTTTGGCTGATATCTCTCACCAGGCGCGCCTCTCTCAGTGGGCGGTCAGGAGGGGAGCAGCGGCCTGGTAGCCGGGGTAGCGTATCGGGTGGGTGACCACCTATCGACCTCCTTCTTTCTATCCCGGCGCCGACACATTGTCACTACTTCGCTTTCGTCCTTTTTGAGTAGGCTTAAATTCATGGATGATGGTGTGCTCAAATGTGTGTAAGTGTGTGGTTGGTTGGTGCGCTCTTCTGCTCAGATGGTCGCCAGCGCTCCAGCTTCTCTTCTGCACCTGACCCGTCCAGGCTATCCGGGATCTCGGGCACCTCCCTCGGGCGACCAGGCAGTGTCCAAGGAAGCCGCCCCTCGTCGAGCTCTATACGTGGAGGCTCGCGCTCTGTGGGAGCTGAGGTGCAACCTGCGAAAAACATATAGATATATATTATGGAGTGATCACCGACACACACACACACACATGTGAACACATATACACACTCGCACTCAGTCACGCACACACCCACACACACACCCACGCGCGCACATACATTCGCACACGCTCCCGCCTCCCCCTTCCACACACACACACACACACACACACACACGCCAAGCCTTGATGGGATAAGCGTTCTCGATTCGTATGCATCTCTGCCATGTTGTCGATCCGTTTTTGGTGGTTGGTATGTTTTTTACTCCTCCGTTGAGGGTATCGAATATGTAAGAGGTTGGTTAGCGAGCACGTCGTATCAACGAGAAAGGTTTGTTTTAATAGTTTCTGTATTGCTTGAAGAATGTTCAGCATTGACTGAAACAATTTGAGTCCTAATATCAATTAACATTGCACGCGAGTCTATAGGTCACATCAAGGAATGGTAGGATACGTCAGATTTAGATAACAGCAATTTAGAGTTTTGGGATGCTTTAATACACGTAAATCCTGCGGTATGAGCCGCCGAGCTCAGTTTTGGTTTGTGTCTTTGTTGTCCATGATCATTTTGAAAATACACAGCTGTCCACTGTTTCGTCCCTTTTGGGCCTCGAATCGAGTCTCCTGTCATCAAGATACGCAATCGACGACGCGACTCGAACAAACAACAATCCAGCCCATGCTCCAACTCACCTTGTCTTTCGAGGTTGCGCTGATATGATATCGTCGACGTTCATCCACTTCACTAGTCGTGTATCAACTGTTTCGGCTTCCTTGTTGGTGTCGCAGGGAAGCAGCGCGCCCAACGTGCCAGTGATTATCGAGGACGTTGACGGTGAGGCTTACGGCATGACGCTCGGCGACTACATCAACCAGATGGCCTCCTCCAGTGGCGAACGACCGCAGAGCGGCGTGTCAGCGACGATGGCCGAGGAGGACTGCATCCCTCCCGATAATGCGTCGCTGCTGTCCGACTGTTCCGACTATTCCTATGTCGACTCGGACGTCAGCGGCGCCGACTACCTGGACGACGGCTACAGCAGCGAGTACTCCGACTCGAGCCCACCCAACGGCGAAGCACCCATCATCGGCGTTTGGGACAACACTGTCAGCGGCAACTCCTTCACCAGCGCCGTAGGTACGGACCTACTGCTTTCAATCATATACATGTCCTCCCAACTTTTTAAATGCGACATACGTTAGGAAGTGTGAGTGACATTTTGTCGAGTTTGGAATTGTCTTTAGCATGCAGTGTATTTTGTTATTTAGCTAGAAATGCAGATGTGTTTGTGCACGATGTGCCGAGGGCGCCCATACACCGGCATGTGGAAAAACACCCGTGACGTGATCAGCATGTGATGGTGTTGCTGAACGGTGAAGAGTGCTCACGGGAGGTGGCACCGGTATGTGCGTTTACACTGCCTGGATTTCGCAGGCAACGGGCTGGACTTGCGCCCCGCGACCGCCGCGCCCGAGGGTCTGCTTGGCGGTCAACACAGCAGCGTCAGAGACAACGCGGGCTCCACACGCGAGGTGGACCTCGGCGGCCTGCCGGCGGCCCTGTTCCATCCACGCGGAGAAGGCGCCGCTTCGCGACCGTCTGGTACTCCCTCGACTTTCGCCGCTATTTGAGGGACATCACCGCGTCTATATGGAATCTAAAGGGCTTTGGCAGGGCTTCCGATCCGGGCTTACACTGTATTGTAGTGCATGGCAAAGCAGGCGAATTTCATGATTGCACGGACTTTTACATCATTTTGAAGCATGTCACATCACATGTGTGTGTGTGTGTGTGTGTGTGTGTGTGTGTATGTGTGTGTGTGTGTGTGTGTGTGTGCGTGCGTGTCCGCGCGCAGGGGGGGGGGAAGCTTTTTTGTGTTAGTCTCTGTGTGTATGCGTGGGCTTGTCTATTTATGTGTGTGAACGAGTGTGCATGTGCATGCATGTACGTGCGTAGTCATGTTCGAGCGTGTGATTGTGTATATGGATGTGCGTGGTTATATGTGCGCGCGTGTATATGCTTGCGTATGTGTGCGCGCACGCGTGTATGTGTTTGTATGTGCGTACCTGTACTTGCGTATTTGTGTGCGCGCGCGCGTGTGTGATTATTTGTGTGTGTGTGTGTGTGTGTGTGTGTGTGTGTGTGTGTGTGTGTGTGTGTGTGTGCGTGTGTGTGTGTGTGTGTGTGTGTGGTTGATTATTTGTTTTGGAATGGGCGATTAAATGTTATTGGCCCTTAGCATATTGATGGAGCTGTGTGTTTGCGGTGAACTCTATGTTGCTCAGAATTTATGCCGTGCTGATTCGCTTGCGGTTGGCGACTCTGTCTGCGCAGGCAGTGGGCGGTCGGACAGCGTGTGGCACCGCAAGCCGAGCAGCGGTCGGCGGATGAGCGGGCACTCAGGCAATCTGTCCTCGCGCGGTGGGTCGGGGGCGCACGGGCCGCCGCCGCCGAGTGGAATGGGCGGGCCGCGGAAGACGCAGAGCGCGCGGCCGATCAGCACGTCGACGGGGGAGGTGGTGGAGGAGGGCGATGCGGGGGAGGAGGCGGAGGACGAGGCGGAGGAGGCCGGCGACGACTTCGACGACGACGACGAGTGGGGCGATTCGAGCGCGTACGTGCGACTTCGGCCGCCCAGCCGGCAGCGACCCCCGCCCGAGGCGCTCCACCTCTTCAACGCGCTCGGACAAAGCACCAAGGGCGCACTTAAGCCGAGCATGAGCATCAAGGCGCCCGGCGACAAGGCCCCGGTCCGTCCCCCTTCCCTCCCCGCTCCTCTCAAAGTGAAAAAGACGACAAAACATTTACTTCGATATCATTCGAACGAGCTTTCCGTGTTTCCATTTGTTTACATTTTACAGTAATTCTTTGTCGCGTTCTGTTGTTTTAAATGATTGATATCAATGAAATCGTCGATATGTATATATAAATATGTGTGTTCTTCTACAGACGACCCCGATGCCGCCAGACAGGTGGCCGGTGCAAATCATGCCCTAAACCCTAACCCACGAGCCGAGTGGTTTAGCCATCTTTTATACATTTGAATTGATCCTTGAAATAAAATTGACACGATGCCCTTTGAACCATTTGTTCGTATTCACCAAAAAATAAATAAATTACATCGAAACACATCAATTATATGTATTCAAGAAACCATAGAAAATAAACCCTAAACAAAACCTAATTACCCTTAATCCTGGAAAAGTGGTGCGCGATATACGCTCGAGCGCGCCGCTGCCCTCGACGCAATGTTCCTCTCCCGGAAGAAACCAATGCAACAGCTGCAGCCCTTTCTACTCCAGACAATGAGGGGAAGGGAGGGGAAAGGGACGCGGCTGATGTGCGGTGTGTCGGCTGGTGGGGGAATATGGCGTGTGGTGTGCAGGGGGTGCGGCCCAAGACCACCGCCGGCCCCTCCCGTCCCCTCTCTGGCCCCCAGCTGCGCCTCAAAAACGACGGCTCCGGGTTGGCGCACGCCACCAAGGCGGAGATGGCTAAGATGGGCAAGATGACGCGGCCGCCCAGTCGACAAAAGGCGGAGCTGCTGTCGGCGGGGATAAGGCACAACGCGGTGGAGGACTTTCCGGACCGGCCACCCAAGGGGCAGGGCGCCTACGATCTGGACATTATGGGGCTGAGCGACTCGGACTTGGACTGCTAGCTAGGCTACCTACCATGCACACCCATCTTGCCCCCCTTTTTTTCTGCATCCACCAGTTCATGGTCTCCGTTGGCGAATAGGCTGTATCCTTTTCATCGGAATAATGTTTTAAAACAGTATTGTTCGTGAACAGGCGATCAAGCAGCAGCCAAAAGCCACAAACCCTGCACACCAGAGTATATCAACAGAGGGGGAAGGGGAAGGGGGTACATGGTGTTCACTTGAGGGCCAGTTGAGGCATGACGCACTCCTCCGTGCTGCAGGCTGGGCAATCTGCCTGGATGTCCCTCCAACCGATGGGCCACACCGTGTAGACCTGCACCCACCAAGCAAGTCCACAGAGCATGACGGTCACCGCTTGTTGGTATCCCATACATCCTTTCGCATCGCAGCACGATAACAAACACACACACACACACACACACACACCCCTCACACAAACAAGCGCGCACATACCCACACACACACACTTACACACTTTAACAGACACACGCAAATACAAATATTCAACACACAGACGCACTAGTAACACACAAACACACATACACACGTGTGCGCTCGTTCGTACCTCGTACCTCGTACACACAGACACACACACACACACACACACACACATACACACACACACACACACACACACACACACGTTCCAGGAAAAAACACACAGTAATCAAATATAAATAACAATGCAATGCACAGGTTATCCTGCTGAGTACATGCTTAAGCATGCAGTGCAACACAGTGACGCCGGGCGCATCACATACCTTCATCGACATGACGATCTTGTCGTTGGCGTGGTCGTACACCCTCCGCAGCTCCTTTACAGGATGCGCCTGAGACGGCGTCAGCAGCACACACAATCCCCTTCAGCACACGTTGCTGATACAACCGTTCAGATTTTGAGTGGGAAGGCGGGTGGTGGGCAGGTTGGGAAGAAGGAGTTAGGAGGCAGTACCTTTTCTTCCTTTGCGCCGCAGTGTGGGTCCTCTCCCACCGGAATAATCTCAGAGGTGCCATCACCATTGTCCTTCAGCTCGAAGTCAGCGGGGCCACACCTGGTTGAGGCACCCAGCCGGTTCCTCTTTCTCAGGTGGGTCAAGTGTGGGGTTGGGGGAGAGGAGCAGGGGGTGCTTTCAAGCTGAGTAGTGGGGCGATGGGAGGGCGTGGCGGGTCACCAGGGGATGTCGACGCCGGAGCCGGTGCTCTTGAAGTAAAACTGCTTTGTGCCTGGCTTGATATAGTAGTACACTTGCACGTCATACTTGAGGCCCACCACCTTGATGTGGTATGCGCCGTGGTAACCTGTCGCCGTCGCCGAGCATGTGAGCGCTGTGTTATTGGTCACGTCCGAGGTTGTCGGTGGTGAAGAGGACGACAATGATGACAGTGACGGTGATTACCAACGTTGGTGTTGTTACAATTAACATTAATGATGATAGTGTTAGAAGATTGCTGGCCACCGTTGCTGTTGTGTTGGTGGCTATGATGGTGGTGGTGGTGATGGTGGTTATAATGATGGTGATAGTGATGGCGGTCATGATGATTGTGGTAGTGCGATTGTTTGGCTAATGATTATGACGGCTGGCATATGCTCATCTTGGTACTGGCGGTGTGACTGTGTTGTTAAGATGTCGATGCTGGTGTTTGGCATGTGCGCATATTATTGTTGACGGTGCAGCTGATTCGTTAATAATGATGATGATGCCGACGTCTGGCGTGCGTGCATGTTGTTGGTGACGGTGTGATTGTCTTGCTGATTATTATGATGATGCTTATGCCGATGGTTGGTATGTGTGCATGTTATTCTTGGCGTTGTGAGTGTCTGGCTAATGGTGCTGATGATAATGACGATGTTTGGCATGTCTGCATTCTTTTAACTGGCGGTGAGATTGTCTCAATGGTGTTGATTGGTGGTGGTGGTGGTGGTGGTGGTTGGCATGTGCGCATGTGTTGTTGTTAGTGTGAATATTCTGCTAATGATGATGATAATGACGCTGGGCATGTGTGCATATTGAAGTTGGTGTTGTGATTGTTTTGATGGTGGTGGTGATGATGATTGTTATTGGCATATGCTCTGCATGTGTTATTACTGGCGGTGTGTTTATTCTGTCTATTGCGATGATGACGATAACAACGGTGATGGTGATAACGATGGTTGGCATGTGTGCTTGTGTTTTTGGCAGTGTGATTGTTCTACTAATGATGGTGCTAATGGTGGTGATGATGATTGCGGTTGGCATGTGTGTAGGTGTTCGGCATGTGCTGTTGTTATTGTGATTGGTCTGTTAATGGTGATGGTGATGGTGATGATGATACTGCTGTTGATGTTGATGGTTAGGATGTGTGCATATTGTTGTTGGCGGTGATGTTGTCTTGTTAACGGTGATAGTGATGCTGATAATAATGACAATATTTTGCAAATGTGCATGTTGCTGTTGGTGGTGTCATTGCTTTCATGGTGGTGACGATGATGGTTGTGCTTCTTATTGCGATTGGCACGTGTGGGTCTGTTCTGCATGTGTTGTTGTTCGTTGGCGGTGTGGTTGTGTTGGCAAGGATGATGCTGATGATGATGGTTGGCATGAATGCATGTTGTTGGTCGTGGTGTCATTGTTTTGACGTGTGTTATAGTGATTGTGATAATTACTGCAATTGGCATGTGTGGGTGTGTTCTGCATGTGTTGGTCGTTGGCGGTGTGGTTGTGTTGGCGAGGATGATGCTGATGATGATGGTTGGCATTTATGCATGTTGTTGTTGGTGGTGTCATTGTTTTGATGATTGTGATGGTGATTGTGATAATTACTGCAATTGGCGCGTGTGGGTGTGTTTTGCATGTGTTGGTCGTTGGTGGTGTGGTTGTGTTGGCGAGGATGATGCTGATGATGATGGTTGGCATTTATGCATGTTGTTGTTGGTGTTGGTGTCATTGTTTTGAAGCGTGTGATGGTGATTGTGATTATTATTGCGATTGGCACGTGTGGGTGTGTTTTGCATGTGTTGGTCGTTGGTGGTATGGTTGTGTTGGCGAGGATGATGCTGATGATGATGGTTGGCATGTATGCATGCTGTTGTTGGTGGTGTCATTGTTTTGAAGCGTGTGATGGTGATTGTGATAATTACTGCAATTGGCATGTGTGGGTGTGTTCTGCCTGTGTTGTTGTTCGTTGGCGGTGTGGTTGTGTTGGCAAGGATGATGCTGATGATGATGGTTGGCATGTATGCATGCTGTTGTTGGTGGTGTCATTGCTTTGATGGTGGTGAGATGATGACTGTGCTTATTATTGCGATTGGCACGTGTGGGTGTGTTCTGCATGTGTTGGTCGTTGGCGGTGTGGTTGTGTTGGCAAGGATGATGCTGATGATGATGGTTGGCATGAATGCATGTTGTTGTTGGTGGTGTCATTGTTTTGATGATTGTGATGATGATTGTGATAATTACTGCAATTGGCGCGTGTGGGTGTGTTTTGCATGTGTTGGTCGTTGGCGGTGTGGTTGTGTTGGCAAGGATGATGCTGATGATGATGGTTGGCATGAATGCATGTTGTTGTTGGTGGTGTCATTGTTTTGATGATTGTGATGGTGATTGTGATTATTATTGCGATTGGCACGTGTGGGTGTGTTCTGCATGTGTTGTTGGTCGTTGGCGGTGTGGTTGTGTTGGCGAGGATAATGCTGATGATGATGGTTGGCATGTATGCATGCTGTTGTTGGTAGAGTCATTGTTTTGATATGTGTGTGATGGTGATTGTGATTATTATTGCGATTGGCACGTGTGGGTGTGTTCTGCATGTGTTGTTGTTCGTTGGCGGTGTGGTTGTGCTGGCAAAGATGATGGCGATGATTTGACAATGGGCTGTGAGGGCGATAGCATAATAGGTATCAGGTTGTAGAGGGTGTGGTGATACTTATATTTTTGGCAGTGGTATTGTTCTGGTTAGGGTAAAGTGGAGGGTAAGGGTAAAGTTAGGGCTTGCAAAGTGGACCAAGGGGATGGATGGGATGGGAGGGTCGCGCTGAACACTGCTTACAACGACCGATGCAAAACCGGTGAAGGAGATAGGGGTGTGACGCGCACCTCCGGCAGGCTGGTCGCCGACATTGCTCTCTACTTGTGCTAGCTCTATTACAGCTTCGGGACTGTCGCGACGGTGACGGTGGCTGTTGCTCTCGGCGACGACCGCCCTTCACACAACACAACGTTCAGCACAGCACACGCCGGTCGCCACTCGCAACGGCCCCCTGCCACCGCTCAGTATTCACCCGACGCCACCAACATAGCCCTGATTTCACAGCCGGACACAAATTGAATTGATGTGTGGAGGTGCAGTCGGCGGCCTCACCAGCAGCCGAGTAGCACCGCCAACAAGACCGCCGCCCTCATTGCCGTCATTGGCGTATTATGAACTGTTCTGCGCTTTAACAAATAACAACAGCGCACACGAAAATGAGCCGTCAGCTCTGATGCATATCGCTCCAGTCGGCAGGATCCCCGTGAAAATATGGAAGTCTGTGACGACTGGGTTCCACAAATAACGGATGGTGACGAGAGGGGCTCTCCGCAGTAGTTACCGAGAGGTGGCAGTGGTGTCGCATTCCCGCGAGCATCTTACAACGTACGCAGTGGTGACAGACACACATCAGCACGCACCTGTACGTCGTTCGTAAACTCCCGACCCGGGGAAAGAAGACGCCTTGAACGGGGGAAGTGCAGGCACGCTTCAGGGTCGGTACTCCCTGTCAATCGTACGGGTACGCGTGAGACTTGGGTGGAGGGGACGGCGGCAAAGGCGACAGATGTATGTCCTGAAACGGAGGCACTATGATGATGGCAATCTTGCTTTTGGCTGATGAGTGACTGCAGCACCACGGCATCGTCACATCGTCGTCGTCAGCATCTTCCGAGCAGTAGTTTAGCGGGCAGTGAAATGTTGATCGTCTACGTACTTTATATATGTCAACATTGAAAATGCCGATGAATACTCATCACCATTTACAAAGCAGTGGGGGCTGAATTATGCCAATAGTGTAGATGTCTTACATGAATTGGCTGACTACTACAAGGCCAAAGAGGCCGTGTACACGCATGAAGAGGGAATCAGGGCGGGTGGGTTTGCGAGAGCTACGCAAAAGGCAGAAGGTGGACTAACGCTGTGTGCGGCGCGTCATATAAAGGGGGTGGGCGCCCGCCGGTGGCACATCGGCGGCGGCCCCGGAGGGGGGTGCGCTTGCAAGCCCGTCGGCACCTACCTCGACCTCCACGCGGTGGGCGCTGGTAACCATATAGCCGTGCCTACCCGTGCCATGCTTAGCACGGTAGTAGGGGGCTAATCGAGGTACCGGCATTTGCGATCCGCGTGATAAGTAGCGGTCGGGAAGCCCGGTACGGAGGGTTTTGGAAATGAAAATATCCGTACCCCAACACTAGGATCTCCCGCTAGGCCAATCCGATATGTTTCTCGAGATTGAATACTCGCATATACTCTACCGACAAGGGGGCGGGGGTGGCATTTGCGAAATAGTTTTTGGCGAAAGGGGTTTCGGACGGATCAGCGGTGGGACGCGGGTGTTGGAGTTGGCGGCGGATAGCCGGGAAGCAGCGCGATGGCAACGCGTTCGCTAGCAGTCGTCCAACCCTGTGACTTTCGCGTCTCCCTTGGGGGCGAGGCTCGAAGCTACGCAAGACGGAGGAGGGTCGCAGCCGGAAGAGCGACACGGACTGACGGCGGAGGTCCATAGAATCGCCCGCCGCCATAAAAGCCCAGTACGGAGGGGTTTTGGATAAATATCTCTACACCCGATATCTTTTGTGGAGCGGCGACTCGATCAGCGAGTTCGACCAACCCCTCCCCCTATCGGTACCGAGTTATTGACAGACTACCTAAGCCAGAGCGCCTAGGGGTATCGCAACGGCACTCTGCTAATAGAGGCGGCCCCCTGACAACGTAAACCACTAGTGAGGGTACGGGCGGATTTCGCAAGATCAAACGGGTATCGGAAACATAATGAGACGGACATGGGACATGAGAAAATCTGGTGCGGAGGCGGGAGCGCCAATCAGATACCATATGCACTTATGGACTTTCTTCTCGCCAGCCCCCGGAGGGGTAGGGAAGTCTAGGCTAGGAGGCGAGCTGCGCCGGGAGGAGCAACGATATCTCGGACGGGGGAGTGCGCGGATCGGGACGGGACCATCGAAGACATGTGCGAGGGTTTTTTTCGCGTAGCTCCGGCACGACCGGAGTCGCACATGAGCACATGTCATGTAGGCCCGTCGCAACGAGCGCGAACCGACCATCTTGGCTGGACAGCGCCATCGCAGCAGCTGGAGCAAGTTGCGCATCGTGGAGAATAGCGATAAATTATTTTTCATAATAGTTTTCAATTGCTGTCTACTAGCATGAATTTTACTGTATTGTTAGTGCCATTGGAGAGGTTGGGATTAGTGGTTTTATGGCGTATATCCTTATTAGATCAAAACGGTACTCTAGGAGGCATGATCACAAGGGCGCCCGAAGACAACATCCGTTAACTCGGTGATTGTTGTAAACAATTTCATTTCATGTAGGGAGTGAGATTTATTTAGGCAACGCATGTAAAAGCTAGCATGGGCAGTTGTACTTGTGAAGCGTCATGGCAACGCTTGCTAATATAGCCCCGTGTAATCCAAACCTCTATAATTGATAGTACGGCCATTTACAAAGCAGTAGGGGCTCCGTTATGCTAGAACGTCGCCGTTTGGTGGGTAGTTCGCGATTGGCCGCCCCATGGCGTGAGCCAACCAAAGAAGTACCAATCCGATGCCGTGGAAACGACAGTGAGGTCGATGTAGTCGTTAAACATGACGCTTGACTCAGTCGCCAAGCCGCCGAAAAACTTGACTTTTTGCATGTTGACCCTGATCGCGTACGCGGTCGTGGTCGCACCTTTTTGAAGTGAATGCGACGTCCAAGCGAAGCCGTCTGGGGGGTTGATCTTGATGTCCATTAGGACGAGCTACATCAAGCCCGCAAGGGTGCCAACTGACCAACTGGATGGCTTATTGCGGTTGTCGATCGCCCAACGATACAAGGGCGTCTTGGCGGTAGTGGACGTCCGTAGTCGGAGGGCGTCGAGAAACACCAGAAGACTAGCGATCCGAGGGTGAGCACCCTCAAGACTAACACATAGTAGAAGGCGTTCGGTTGCGACGTCTCGTTGTCCTTTTCTCTCGCGGTGGTAAAGGATGATTCCACCTTGCTGTGTAATGACGAGGTCACTAGTAAGTCACTCAACTCCTCCTCATGAGAAAACGATGAATAAGATAATCGTCGCGACACATGCTCGTAGTAGCTTTATCTTGTGGCGTGGTACGTCGTTTGTACCTAGGAGATGTAGCTCATAACGCAGTTCTTCAGCGCGCGTGAGCGCGCGGTGTACAACTGCATATTGCATGCGCCCGCTAGTGGCGCATCGGCGGCGGGCCCGGAGGGGGGTGCGCTCGCATGCCCGTCGGCACCTAACTCTACCTCCACGATGTGAGCGTTGGTAACCCCGTAGCCGTGCCATGCTTGGAGAGGAGCGGCACGGTCTGGCGGCGGCGATCCTTAGGATCGCCGCCGGAAAAACCCGGTATGGGGGGCTTTTGGAAAATATTCCCGTACCCAACATCTTTTGTGGTTCGGCGACTCGATCCATGTGTCCGACCCACCCCTCCCCTAGTTAGTACCCGGGTATCGACATGTTGGCTCAAGCAGTGTACCTAGGGTTATCGTAACGGCAAACTGCTCGTAAAGGCTGGCCCCCTAACAACGTAAACCACCGGGGGAGGGTACGGCCGGCCAAATCGCGATCAAATGGGTGTTGTAAACAGACGGAACAAGGACAAAAGACATGAGAAAATCTGGCACGGGGGCAAGAGAGCCAGCCGGACACCGTCTGCATCTTAGTCATTTACACTTCCTAGCCCCCGACGTACCGTTGGATTGTATTGCCGTACGTAGCGCATGTGCTTGGTGCCCATGTTGTTGTAAGTAAGCTCAGTGTTTGCACACCCATAACGTAATGTCCGAGGATGCGGGACATATACGGGCGCGCATAGAGTCCGTCCAAGGGTTGGTGCACTCCGAGACTTCGACGTCCTACTTAGGTACAATAGATCGCTTCGCGCTTGTGTGCGTCCTTGTTGCTAGTGGGCCATGTCCGTCGGTAAAGGCAGTTAGCGTGGTGTTGACCTCTTCTCGCTAAAGGTTGGTCCATGCGGGTAAGGAACTCGGAATACAATGACGGGCCAGCGAGGCTTGCGTAGCATACCTCGCATGGCTCGGAACAAGTTGTCGCGGGGAGAGATGACGATTTCTTCCACCGCCATGTCGGTGAGTGCATGGTGCCAAACCTTGCATGTCCATCTCGGGGCGACTATTGTAGCCGTTGCTGTGCTCTCTCTCAGCTTGAGGACAAGGTTGGGTAGTAGTGTCCACGGGGGGGGTGCACTTTTTGTTCTCGGCCTTCCACTGTGAATCTGTGAGGTGTAGCGCGTCGACCGCTTCGCATGAATGCATGATGGGTCTAGCCACCCCGCGTTGTAGCCGGGTAGTAGGCGGTTGAGGGTTGACGCGAAGCTGTCGATACTTTGTGGGCCGAAGCGGGAGTTTAGTTCCACGAATGGGACCGGATCGAGCTGCCAATCGTCGGTGTCGAGCAGGTATCTGTTGAGCCGGTCGGCCCAAACGTTGGCTGCGGAACGGATGTAGTGGGCTCGTATGTTGATTCCGTTTTCGTCCAACATGTGCCACAATTTTCGTAGGTTGGTCATCCTACTCGGTGAGCATGACGTAGTTAGTCCGGCTAGAATGTAGCATACCGCATGGTTGTCCTCGTGCAGTAGGACGCTCATGCATGCAAGTTTTGGGAGGAACATTTTGAGTGATAGCCTGACTGCTTTGAGTTCCTTCCACGCGATGTGTTGTGCGTCGCCGCACTCGCTCGAGAATCCTCTTGCCACCTTTTGGTTGTTGAGCACCGCTCCCCATCCGTAGCCTAAACTGTCGGTGTGCATGTGGGCTGTCTCGACTTGTCGCTAGAATGGTTTTCCAGTGGACTGAAATGGTACCTCTGCCCATCAATGCATGTTTCGCCGTAGCTGTTGAGTCATCCGGACTTTTCCACCCCACTTGTCGCCGATGACCGACTAGGGCTCGCGCAGGAACAAGCGAGCCGCTAGAATGGCGAGGAATATGTAATGAGCTTGTCATGCTAGTGACCAGAGGTATCGTACAAATAGCCAACATGAGTTTGCCGTAGCGCGTCCGACGAGGTGGCGTGCTTGGTTCTTGATCTTGCGCAGTTTGGTGGGGAGGGGGGTGGGAGGGGGCGAAAAAGTTGCTTGTAGGGGAGTCGATGTTGACCCCCACGTGTTGGCCGAACTGCGTGGGCTCCCAAAATCTTTTGTTGGGGTGTCGGAGGAGGCCGAGCCGGTCGAGCAGTTTTTCGAAGCGCTGTCAAACTTGCAGAGCATGTGCTTCCGACGAGGCGAACAATAGGAAGTCGTCCACGCAAGGTAAGACCCGTGCGCCCTTCCAACGTTTCCGCATGAGGCAGTTTCGTGTATGTTGGCCATTAGGCGGGACGATCTCTGAATCCGCTTTTCGTAGGTGGCGCACGAAGGTCTCTATGAGTCTGAAAAAATGGAAAGGTGGGAGCGGTCAACTCATGGGTAGTTCGGCTAGCCGATAGAGTTGCTCGCGCACGTTTACCGTAAAAAAATCGCGACACTCCGGGGCGATTCCTAGCGCATATAATCCGTCATGTAGGTCGAAACTGAACATGTAGTCGCCTTGGCGGGTGAGGTGCCGAACTCCTTGTAGTGTCTCCATCTTCAAGCGTTTTCTTGGATAGTAGTCGTCCATGTGTCGCAGGTCGCAGATCAGTCTCCACAGTTTCTTGCCGGCTTTCGGGACTAGAAATAGCCGTGAAACGAATTTGTTGTTGATTGAGCGTTCCCACGGTCCGTTCGCGACGAATCTAGCCTGGTCCATCGTCGAAAAACGCGAGTTGCTCCAGTGTTGCGTCTAGTAATGGAACGCCTCGATTGAATGTTGGGGGAGGTCGGTTGTGTTGGAAGGGAACAATCAGCCCCTCCCGGATTCATTGTAGGACTTGCCCGCTCGCGCCAATATTCTCCAACTCTTTTCAACTTTGCCGCATGCGATGACGCATGTAGACCGAGTCGGGTTTCTAGGAATCGACCCGGCGGTACACCCCGTTAGCCTTACGTCTCGTCTTCGACCTCAGCTTTCGGGTGTGGGCGGGGCTTGGGTCTGCCGAGTTTCGCGTCCGCTTTTCCATTGTTGATTGGAGGGCCTTTGTCCTTTGGCTTTCTTCCGTTTGCGTCTCCCGGGCTGGTAACGCTTGGGTTGGTGTTGCCGCCTCCTCCCCTTGAATGGTGTCTGAACGGTAATGATGTTTTTGCCTTGGCTGCGGCGTGCAAACTGACTTCGAAGGCGCTCTTTTTCGATGAATGCGGCGAGAAGTCCGTTGACGCCGTTGCCGCTGCCTTCGCCGATCTGCGTGTGGAAGAAACTGGAGTAGACGAGGGGCTCATCGACACGTTCTTCGCCGGATAGGAGCTTCTTACACTAGGTAAGGCAAGAGCTCCGAGGTAAGTGAGCCTCTCTACGTGTGTGTTGATGCACGCCATACTATGCGTCCTCGCGGTCGCATCGAATAGACCCCCAGATTTCCGCTTCGGCTCGTGAGGTATATAGGTTATCGGATGAAGCGCGTCCATAATTGTCTCAAGTGTCGTAATAATCGTGGCGTTAAACATACCATAGCAAATTCGGTGCCGGTACTCGTCGCGAGACGTAATATACGACGCTCCTCGGTGAGGAACTTGTCGCCCTCGTCTGTGCGCGGTCGCCACAGACACGAGCGTGTGACAGTTAACGGCGGTAGCGAGTCCCCGTAAGCCGTAGGTAAGTCGTCTACCCAATCGCGCGGGTCGATAAACGCGTCGTCTGGTAGAGCAGTTAAAATGGCAGGGCGCTAGTTAGTGTCGATACCACCCGAGCCGTTACCCTCGTTGGTAGGCTCGAGACAGGTCTGCTAGAAACTGTTGTTTGACTAGATTTGGGTGGCGTGTCCTTCAGTGCGATGCCAAAGTTGTCGAACTAACAATGTTAATAGTGCAATTTGTGCAGAGACGGAGGATTCGACTTTTGGGACGTCGGCAAACGATTCAAGTGGTCATGCAAAGAGTCTGGCATATTATGTCTTGGGTAATCTCTCACACTCGGTGGGTAGATACGATGAATTGTAGTGATCGGGTACACCTTGCTAGACAACGAGATCGCATCTATTCATCACTTTGTCATATTGTGCATCAAGATCGCCACTATTCATCACTGAATGTGTACATGTACCAATCGAATTAAACACACAGAGTGCGCAAAACTCCTCGGGCATAGTTTTTTCCTCCTTTTTCTTTTTGCTTGGTGGTCTCCACTGCCTTTTCTTGAAAGACTGTTTTGAAACATAGATCCAATTCCACACAACAAGTGAAAAGCAGATCCTTCTAGTCCATGTGAGTGTCATTTATTGGTCGCGTGGTATCGTCGGTGCTCTGTGAAGACGCGGCTCTGCCGCTGCAAGCCATTCTATTTCATACAGAAAAGCCCTACGGATAGATCTATATAGGAGCTTGCCTCGTTCGAGGAGGAGAACCACCGTTGCTCCCGCCGCCCATCTGCCCAACAGCCGAAGTAGCGATAGTCTCCTCGTAAACTAACGACGACAGCTCGGCTTCGATACGATATTGATTAGTAGTGGAAATATAAACATTTGGTCACAGCAGTGTAAATTTCCTAGTTATTTCTCACTGGACACGTACAGAAAAGTATTCCCTCTAGGGATAGCTTCATATCAAAAAATCCGACGCGGCATCCCGACGTACCGAAACGTACCGAAACGTACCAAAACGTACCAAAACGTACCAAAACGTACTGAAACGTACCGAAACGTACCGAAACGTACCGAAACGTACCGAAACGTACCAAACGTACAACCACGTACCAAAACGTACCAAATGTACCGGCAGAAAAGTTCGTGCATTTCGCGTCATATCTTCGGTTATTATCTTTGTATTATTCGGAACATTTTTCCACATTTTCAGGGATAAGAAACGTGTTGGCTTTGATATGATAAAATATACGTTTGATATTTCAAATACTGTATATAATATCATACTGAAATACTTACTTACATAACTTACTTATGTACAAATATCTCTCTCCCTCTCCTGCTTATGTGCTTGTGTTCCTTGGAAAAGAGGAATCTAACGGTTTGTATATCTCATTCATATACCATATTGTTTACGCCTGCAAGCTACGCTTACGTGTCAAGCGTTAGGGCTGTCTAACCGTCGTCATCTGTCCGCGGCTCCTTCTGCATCGAAGAACTCGCTTAGGCGCGTCATCTGGCTAGTTAGATTAATTATGCATATCTGTACGTACCGGGAGGTACTGGTCGTACTATAGCATCAGCACCCTTTATGAATATTGCAATAGCGACGTACCCACGTGTGTACGTCCGTCCGATGGAAAAGCACGAATTGGAATCAGTAACGAGTACCTGTACAATGTCCTGCAATGTACTGTTGCAGGACTGTACTCGTCACACTCGTACTTTGTATATATATGTTAAACCCCAAGTGTAAACTGCGACAGTGTATACACCATACGTACAATGTATATACTGTCTAGCACTTGAGACAGTGTATACACTGTACGCCTGTTTGTGTACAGTGTATACACTGTCTCGCAATATTTCAGACAGTGTATATACTGTCTAGGACTTGAGACGGTGTATACACTGTACGTCAAAATAACGGACAGTGTATACACTGTACACACCGCTACCCCTCTGCTACGTACAATATGGAAACTTGTTGAATGCGAGGCAAAACCCCGTTTTACCGGAGGTTTTTCCCCGTGCGCGGGAGCGCCGCACAATTCTGCAGGATCTGTCACCATTTCGCAGTGTCATCACCCCGATCAGCGCACGCACGACCGACAACCACCACGGACAGGCGGGGGACAGTGTAAATTAAAAATATTTACCGGCGGATAGGCTATCGTCCCGCCGACACAACATGAGTGGCGCGTCAGAGTCGGCGGGAGGGTCGGAGGGCGGCGAGCTGGGCAGTACCGCCCATGCGGCGGGCGGCGGGAATAATACTTGTGTGGTGGGTACTGCCGCGGGCACCCCGTCGCTATCCTGCGAGACTAATACATGTAAAGACAGAGGGGCAGACATGTAGAGGGAGACACACATACATAGATAGAGAGAAGGAGAGATACACATACACGTAAATACTACACACAATTATAGACACATAACATACACGTTTACACATACACACAAACGCGCGCACACGTAGATACGAAGACATTTATAAAGAATGACACACACACACACACACACACACACACACACACACACACACACACACACATTCACACAGATATGGTATGTGGAGAGGAATACACAAGGTCATACCTTGAGAAAAAATGAGAGACAGTCTCACACATATGCAATTAAGAAAATCGTAAAAACACAAGAGCAGAAAATGAGAGGGAGAGGGAGAGATAGAGAGGGAAGGGGCGGCGGTAGTGGTCGTGAATTGGATGATGGAGGTGTTGATGAGGAGGAGGGCGGTGGTGGTGATAAGGGTGAAACGGATACACGCACAAACACACACACACACACACACACACACACACACATACACATATGCACACACACACACACGCACACACACACACACACACACACACACACACACACACACACATACACATATGCGCGCACACACACGCTCGCACACGAAATCTAGAGAGGAAGACACTGAGACATAACGAGAGGAAATTGGAAGACATTCTCACACAGACGGAAACGCAATAGAGAGAGAGAGAGAGATACTGTGTGTGTGTGTGTGTGTGTGTGTGTGTGTGTGTGTGTGTGTGTGTGTGTGAGGGATAGATACAAATATCGTTACATATAGATGAGAAGTGATCCCTTCTTTCCTTGCATTCGTAATAACCTTTGCATTTGTCGAATTATAACCGGCCAAATGAGTTTGGGAAACACATACCGAATAAACACCAATACGTGCATCATTAGTCAAGTACCATCAATTAACTATAATCTCATGGGCGATGTTATGAGAATGATTACAATATGGCGACACCTAAAGATTGAGGCAACCTTGCACATTTACGACGTTGGGGGTTTGTTTGAACAACATATATTTCGTGGGTGGCAACTTGAGGTGCAGTACCGTTGGTGAGCAAGGCAATTGCACCGTCTACTGTCGCATTTTCCTTTGCAACCGCAACAATTTTCGGTGCTATAGCCTTGTCCACCAAAGCGTGAGGACTTCTTTGCGGCCTCACGCAGTGTCATTCCCTTCAACCAATTACCATCAGCATCCTTGTACACCGTCCATTGTCCGCCATCCATATTTTGCAAGACGTTGCCCATGCCAGCTGCCTCCACTCCAATATTTGGCAAATGCAAATACGAAGCATGCACACATCTTGCCAAGAGGCCGTGCTTTGTTGCGAGACGAAATAGTCCAGCATCCGTGACCTGCATCCGCGATCTAATCAGTGAAAAGCAAGGTCACAAGCCTTTTGTTGTTACTACGGAGCGAATGACAGCGGTATACAGTGGGTGACAAGTGAAAGCAGCGATGGGGAACGCAAGGTTGTCGAGAGTGTGGGAGCGAGTGGAGGCCTCCACGGCGGAGATGGCGATTTGGTAGGCGGCGCCTGGGATTGTGGCACGGGATGGGGCAGCGGAAGGGTGGGGTGGGCGGATGGCATCGAGGAGCGCAGCCGGAGGACGGACCCGCCCGTGACGCCGTACCATAGCCACGACGCGGAGCCAAAGTAGGCAACCAGGCCATTGAAAGAGGAGCCCGGCATGGCAAGCAAGGCGAGCACAGCGGTGGCCTGTGCGAGCAGCGGCCAAATGGGCGTGCGATTGGTTTTGCTCAACTTGCCGAGAGGGGTGGGCAGATCACCCGATCTGGCAGCGGATTAGAACAGACGGCCACCCGTCGTGAGGGAGACGTTCATGGAGCCGAGCACGGAGGCGGAGACAAGCATGCCGGCGACGGTCATGCCCGAGGTGCCCAGCGTGACGCGCACGACGTCGAGCGCGACGGTGGAGGAGGTGGCTATGGCGGCGCTGGGGAGTACCGCGTCGTATCAAATGCAGATGATGATATCGAGGGTGGCGCAGGTGGAGATGGAGACCATGACGCTGCGGCTAAAGGCGGGGTGGATGTAGTCGCGGTCGCTCTTTGCTCTGGGCATCATCGGCGCCAGCTCCGCGTGAACCTACCCAGGTAAGCCCCCTGAAGGTGTGAAGCCCGTACATGGAGAAGGAAAAGGAAGAGGGGGGAGAGGGGGGGAGAGGCGAGGGTGAAAGGGGAGCAACATACCAACGAAGAGCTAAGCACAAGGACACCAGCGAAAAGCCAAATGAGCAGCGACAGGGCGGTGCTGCCAGCGTGCTGCATCATCTGACCAGGCGAAGCGAAGATTCTACTGCTCAACTGTGCAGGGTGGCAACATGGGGTGGTCATGAAAAATCGAAATAAATGAGAGTGTAATGAATGAAATTATCTTTAAGAATATTATTGAAACAAACACGCACAAAAGCAATGTCTTGCTCTCTAGATTTTGTGTGCGTGCGCGCGCGCGCTCGTGTGTGTGTGTGTGTGTGTGTGTGTGTGTGTGTGTGTGTGTGTGTGTGTGTATATCTCTGTTTCACCCTCACCACCACCGCCCTCCTCCTTATCAATACCCCTTTGCTCCAATTCTTGACCATTATCGCCGTCCCTTTTGTGTTGTATATTCGTCCATATTCCGTATATGTGTGCATTTTTGTACCTATGTGTGTGTCTGTGTGCGTGTGTGTCTCATTTTATAAATATCTTCGTGTCTGTATGTGCGCGCAGTTGTTTGTGTTTATACACGTGTATGTGATGTGTCTGTCATTGTGTGAAGTATTTACGCGTGTCTATAAGTTTATCTCTCTCTCTCTCTCTCTCTCTCTCTCTCTCTCTCTCTCTCTCTCTCTCTCTCTCTCTCTCTCTCTCTCTCTCTCTCTCTCTCTCTCTCTCTCTCTCTCTCTCTCTCTCTCTCTCTCTCTCTCTCTTTCCCTCTCACTTTCTGTTCTTGTGAGTACGTTTGTATGTATGTGAGCGTGTCTTGTTCTCAGGGTTTGTTTTTGTGTATCCCTCTCTAGATTTCGTATGTGTGTACATGCTTGTGCCCATGTGTGTATGCGTGTATGTGTGTGTGTGTATGTGTGTGAGTGAGTGTGTGTGTGTGTGTGTGTGTGTGAGTGAGAGTTTGTGTGTGTGTGTGTGTGTATGTGTGTGTGTGTGTGTGTTTATGGTATGTGTGTGTTTAATTGCGCGCAATTGTGTGCATGTGTACACGTGTATGTGTTGTGTCTTTCATTTTGTGTAGTATTCATGCGTGTCTGTTAGTCTCGCTCTCTCTCTCTCCCTCTCTTTTATTGTGTATGTGTGTCGCACTCGCTCTCTCCCTCTCTCTATATGTATGTACGTATGTTTCTCTCTATCCGTCTGCCCCTCTGTCTTTATATGTATTTGCCTCGCAGGGTGGCGACGGGGTCGGCGTCGGTGCCCACACCTGTATTATTCCCGCTGCCCGCCGCTTGGGCGCTACTGCCCACCTCGCCGCCCTCCGAGCCTCCCGCCGACTCTGACGCGCCATTCGTGTTGTGTCGGCGGCACGATGACCTATCCTCCGGTACATATTTTCAATTCAAACTGTCCGCCCCGCGCCCGTGGTGGCTGTCGGTCGTGCGTACGTGCGCTGATCGGAGTGATGCTACTGCGAAATGGCGAGAGCATCAGCGGTCGGTGACTCTGCGCAGTACCGCGATGGGCGGTGGCGAACAAGTAATAGCAATTTTGCGCCAATCTTAGCGGTAATGAAAATGACGGAGGCAGATCCTGCAGAATTGTGCGGCGCTCCCGCGCACGGGGAAAAACCTCCGGTAAAACGGGGTTTTGCCTCGCATTCAGCAAGTTTCCATATTGTACGTAGCAGAGGGGTAGCGGTGTGTACAGTGTATACACTGTCCGTTATTTTGACGTACAGTGTATACACCGTCTCAAGTCCTAGACAGTATATACACTGTCTGAAATATTGCGAGACAGTGTATACACTGTACACAAACAGGCGTACAGTGTATACACTGTCTCAAGTGCTAGACAGTATATACATTGTACGTATGGTGTATACACTGTCGCAGTTTACACTTGGGGTTTAACATATATATGTATAATCTATCTGACGCAGCAAACCTCACGTACGAAAACGTACTAACACATAGACTCTCTCTCTTCTCTCTCGTGTCGCTCTCCACCAAATGGGTGATTTATATTGAATATTTCTATAGTAACTTATCTAACGAGGCAAACCTCACATACGAAAACGTATCAACAGGTAGATTTTATACACGCCTGGGCAGCACCATTATCTTACGTCACATCATATACCAATTAACACAAGAAAGGGCGATGCTGTGTTGCAATCGTTGTATAACCGTTATAACTCCGTTCTTTTTCTTTTCACATATTTATATGATTTACATGCCCGTTCAGGAATGCCAAACGTCGTTTCGCGTTCGCAATTCCGGACTGGTACCGTACTCGTTGTCCTTTATGAAGTGGGTGGAAATGATTTCGCTGCTCACATTTCTCACTTCACCTCGTCGAAACAAAAAGTCGATATATCGCTAAATCTTTTGTGGACGCGATTTTCGGGCTTAGATTTTTTTTTTCTCCTTTCTTCTTTTTTGCTTGGTGGCCTCCACTGATTTTTCTTGTAAGACATTTTTAATTATTTGTCAAGTGCCCGGGGATATCGCTAACGTCAATCAAGGCAATTACAACCGGCGGCCTTCTCGTCATTTCCAAAGGTAATGCACACACTACGTGTAAATAAATATTGCTACTCGTTTCTTATCTTTCATTTAACGAATAGAAGATACCATTGGGCACATTTCTCACTTCAGCTCGCCACAGTAACTCAGTATCGATAATCGATAATATTAATAACAACCCTCTCTTGTTATTGTTAGCAAACGTACAATGACGTACTAAAACGTATTAAATGTACAGCCACGTACCAAAACGTACCAATCATAAAACCACGTACCAAAATGTACCAACTGTACCGGCCGAAAATTTCGTGCATTGCTCCTCGTATTTTCGAATGTGAAATTCGCGTTATTCGGAACGTTTTCCCGCATTCTCAGGGATAAGAAACGTGTTGGCTTTGATATGATAAAGTACCCGATTGATATTTCATACTTATATAGCATTGGCCATATTTCCAATACAGTATACAAGGAGTGACCCGTAGTTCTTTGTGCATGTCGTTCTTTGTATTTTTGTAATCATGTACAGACTAAGCTTATGTCTCTCTGTGCATATCGTTCTTTGTATTTTTGTAATCATGTACAGACTAAACTTATGTCTCTCACTATGTGCTTTTATAATCATTAAGATAGTCACTGGCTTTGATATAATAAAGTACCCGATTGATATTTCATACTTATATAGCATTGGCCATATTTCCAATACAGTATACAAGGAGTGACCCGTAGTTCTTTGTGCATGTCGTTCTTTGTATTTTTGTAATCATGTACAGACTAAGCTTATGTCTCTCACTATGTGTTTTTGTAATCATTAAGATAGTCATTGGCTTTGATATGATAAAGTACCCGATTGATATTTAATACTTATATAGTATTGGCCATATTTCCAATGCAGTATACAAGGAGTGGCCCGTAGTTCTTTGTGCGTGTCGTTCTTTGTATTTTTGTAATCATGTACAGACTAAGCTTATGTCTCTCACTATGTGTTTTTGTAATCATTAAGATAGTCATTGGAGGCCCATAGTCGTGATACTTGTTACACACACACACACACACACACACACACACACACACACACACACACACACACACACACACACACACACACACACACACACACACACACACAATAACTCATGAACGATAATATATTGTACATTGATATTGCTACTCGTATCTTTCCTTTAACGAATTGAATAGATACCACTGGGCACATTTCTCACTTTAGCTCGCCACAATAACTCAGTTGCGATGATCCATAATAATAATAGATGGAACCCTCTCTTGTTATTCCCTACCCACAGGTACCCATAAACACACGGAATACACCCCCGTATACGGCGGCGAATAGTTACAACATGCCGCGAAAACGACCGGCATCCGCCCGGAAGGCTTCTCAACGGTAAGGAAACAAATCCCTTCCGTGCAGTAATATGCAGGGCGCAAATGAATATACGGGACATAATTTTTTTGTTTATTTGTATTTATTTTTCTTAAATATAAATTACCATATGTTGTCGAACAGGAAAGCCGCGAAAGTGTCGGACATGGGAGTTGAAAGGGAAGTCAAACGACGTGAGTTCCATGACCTTGCGGCAGCGAAACTCAAGTAAGATTGCTAAGTATAATCACGTTACGTGTGACGCATGCATAAATTCATGTATACGAAGATATTACTCACAATGCTTAGAAAGTCACTTCCTAACATGATATAAATATGAACTATACACCTAGGCTTCCACTTAAAGCACTTATTCGTTGAATGTGTACGAAGATACGCCACTTAAATAAGTATTACCATTATCCAACATGCGGCGGCAAAACAATATGTGTCGGATGTGGGGGTTGAAAAGGAGTCAAAAAAATGTCGATGAAGTCCGTTGCAGCGGCAAAACACAAGTCATACCGTTATGTCGCAACACATAAACAACGAAATGAATTTCTTGAAAATGTGAAAGTTACCAATGTTATTCATAACAAAGCAAGTAAGCCAACCTGCGTTGTGTGTCTCACCCAACTATAATCATGCTCATATTACCTATGAAAACATTCAGCGAAGGAGTAATGATAAGATTTTAATAATGGACATACGGCACGACGTCTTAGTGTCTATGTGAGAGTAATTGCTTTTTTGCTAGTATTCATTTTTCAATGCATAGTTTTGTTCCTTTCCACTTGTATAAATCCTTAAGTCGTATCACATTTTAGGAATATCGGTACATTATTCTTGTATTTGTATTGCACAACAGGAAAGAGGCGGACATGCACCACGAGAATGTAGCCTTACATCATCACGTGGCCACGAAGCTCAGGTAAGTACACCGCTTGCCTTTTCCACCTCTTCAATATTGTAAGTATGTTGTGGTAGCAAAGCTCGGGTGAGTAAGACAACTTTAAAACAATTTCCTTGACTTGATTGAAACGGATTGTCGTACACGTTTGAATATGAATTTACATAATGTTTAGTCAATTTGGTAAGATGCGTTTTGATATTTAAGATGCGTTTTTGAAAAGGATTGTCAAGCACGTTTTAATATAAAATTTACATAATGTTTTGTCAATTTGGTACGATGGATGTTGATATCTATGTAAATACATTTCCATTGTGCAACAGGAAAGCAACGGAGGTGTCGGAGGTGGAGGTTGAAAAGGAGTCAAAAAAACTGTCGATGAAGTCCGTTGCGGCGGCAAAACACAGGTATGACCGCTATATCGCAACACATAAACAACGAAATGAATTTCTTGAAAATGTGAAAGTTACCAATGTTATTCATAACAAAGCAAGTAAGCCAACTTGCGTTGTGTATCCCACCCAACTATAACCATGCTCGTATTAACTATGAAAACATTCAGCGAAGAAGTAATGATAAGATTTTAATAATGGACATACGGCACGACGTCTTAGTGTCATGTGAGAGTAATTGCGTTTTTGCTAGTATTCAATTTTCAATGCATAGTTTTGTTCCTTTCCACTTGTACAAATCCTTCAGTCGTATCACATTTTAGGAATCTCGGTGCATTATTCTTGTATTTGTATTGCACAACATGAAAGAGGCGGACATGCACCACGAGAATGTAGCCTTACATCATCACGTGGCCACGAAGCTCAGGTAAGTACACCGCTTGCCTTTTCCACCTCTTCAATATTGTAAGTATGTTGTGGTAGCAAAGCTCGGGTGAGTAAGACAATTTCCTTGACTTGATTGAAACGGATTGTCGTACACGTTTGAATATGAATTTACATAATGTTTAGTCAATTTGGTAAGATGCGTTTTGATATTTAAGATGCGTTTTTGAAAAGGATTGTCAAGCACGTTTTAATATAAAATTTACATAATGTTTTGTCAATTTGGTACGATGGATGTTGATATCTATGTAAATACATTTCCATTGTGCAACAGGAAAGCAACGGAGGTGTCGGAGGTGGAGGTTGAAAAGGAGTCAAAAAAACTGTCGATGAAGTCCGTTGCGGCGGCAAAACACAGGTATGACCGCTATATCGCAACACATAAACAACGAAATGAATTTCTTGAAAATGTGAAAGTTACCAATGTTATTCATAACAAAGCAAGTAAGCCAACTTGCGTTGTGTATCCCACCCAACTATAACCATGCTCGTATTAACTATGAAAACATTCAGCGAAGAAGTAATGATAAGATTTTAATAATGGACATACGGCACGACGTCTTAGTGTCATGTGAGAGTAATTGCGTTTTTGCTAGTATTCAATTTTCAATGCATAGTTTTGTTCCTTTCCACTTGTACAAATCCTTCAGTCGTATCACATTTTAGGAATCTCGGTGCATTATTCTTGTATTTGTATTGCACAACATGAAAGAGGCGGACATGCACCACGAGAATGTAGCCTTACATCATCACGTAGCCACGAAGCACAGGTAAGTACACCGCTTGCCTTTTCCACCTCTTCAATATTGTAAGTATGTTGTGGTAGCAAAGCTCGGATACGTAAGACTGCTTTAAAACAATTTCCTTCAGTTGATTGAAAAGGGTTGTCGTACACGTTTTCATATAAAATTTACATAATGTTTAGTCAATTTGGTAAGATGCGTTTGATATTTATATAAATGTATTTCCATTGTGCAACAGGAAAGCAACGGAGGTGTCGGAGGTGGGGGTTGAAAAGGAGTCAGAAAAACTGTCGATGAAGTCCGTTGCGGCGGCAAAACACAGGTCTGACCGCTATATCGTAGCACATAAACAACGAAATGATTTTTTTTTTGAAAATGTGAAAGTTACCAATGTTATTCATAACGCAAGTAAGCCAACCTGCGTTGTGTATCCCACCCAACTATAATCATGCTCATACTACTTTCAAAACATTCATCGAAAGAGTAATGATAAGATTTTGATAAGGGACATGCATATTAATATTTATAAATGTATTTCCATTGTGCAACAGGAAAGCAACGGAGGTGTCGAAGGTGAGAGTTGAAAGGGAAGCGAAAAAAGTGTCGATGAAGTCCGTTGCGGTGGCAAAGCTCATGTAAGTAAGACTACCTTAGACCCTTTTCCTTCACTTGCTTGAAAAGGATTGTCGTGCACTTTTCCATATAAATGTACACAATATGTAGTATGTTTGGTACGATGCATGTTGATATTTATGTAATTGTATTTCCATTGTGCAACAGGAAAGCAACGGAAGTGTCGGAGATGGGGATTGAAAAGCAAGCAAAAAAACTGTCGATGAAGTCCGTTGCGGCGGCAAAACACAGGTCAGACCGCTATGTCGCAACACATAACCAACGATTTCTTGTAGCTCGTATAGGAAGAATTTTACAATACTGTCGTAATAACATTTGTTATTAACGAGAATAGGCATACAACTTTTGTTGCATATTTGCTTACGTATTGTCTTGTGAATAACATTGTTAACTTATAATAACTTACATAATATACAACCTGCGTTGTGTATCCCACCCAACTATAATCATGCTCATACTACTTTCAAAACATTCATCGAAAGAGTAATGATAAGATTTTGATAAGGGACATGCATATTAATATTTATAAATGTATTTCCATTGTGCAACAGGAAAGCAACGGAGGTGTCGAAGGTGAGAGTTGAAAGGGAAGCGAAAAAAGTGTCGATGAAGTCCGTTGCGGTGGCAAAGCTCATGTAAGTAAGACTACCTTAGACCCTTTTCCTTCACTTGCTTGAAAAGGATTGTCGTGCACTTTTCCATATAAATGTACACAATATGTAGTGTGTTTGGTACGATGCATGTTGATATTTATGTAATTGTATTTCCATTGTGCAACAGGAAAGCAACGGAAGTGTCGGAGATGGGGATTGAAAAGCAAGCAAAAAAACTGTCGATGAAGTCCGTTGCGGCGGCAAAACACAGGTCAGACCGCTATGTCGCAACACATAACCAACGATTTCTTGTAGCTCGTATAGGAAGAATTTTACAATACTGTCGTAATAGCATTTGTTATTAACGAGAATAGGCATACAACTTTTGTTGCATATTTGCTTACGTATTGTCTTATGAATAACATTGTTAACTTATAATAGGACATCCATATATGCCACCATGATTGTCCATATATGTAACGTATGGAGGCATGTCCTATAGCGATTTTCAAACAGATGAGCATAACGGTTCTATGCCATTCGTACTTACCGATTTTAGTCATCGCGCTGCAATTATCTAACGCAAGTTGTTTTACTTTCCTTTCAATTTTAATCTCCGACACTTCCGCTGACTTTCTCTTGCCACGGCAGTGTTATGCCCATTATTGCTAACGAAAAGTGTTGTTACGATAATATTGTAATATTACTCCTACACGAGCCACAACAAAAGCATGAGGAGTAGTTATATGTATGGATTTCCTAACATTATTGAATATGAATCGAATGGAAGTGTGGAAGTTAACAATGTTGTTCATAACACAACGCGTAAGGAAATAAGCCCAACGACAATCATGCTCATACTAGTTTGAAAACGTTTAGTGAAGGAAACCTAACAACCCACGATGTAAACTTACTTAATATCACACGTATTTAAATATCACAACATGTCTGTGTTTACATTGCGTACATACAGGAATACAACGGAGATCGCGTCGGAGAAAACAACCGCACGAAATTTTGACGAAGTCGACTACATCAATCGGGCATTTGATGGTCATCCTTCGGTATCTACCATTGATAGTCTGGCAGTCCGAATCGGGCTTGAGAATGTCACATTACATGTAAGTAATTCGCACTGTATAAATATATAAGACAAAAAATTAAGCATCCTTCCTTGTGTTGGTGACTGCCCTCGCATTGAGTGAATAAAAGGTAGGTATATGTGAAATAAAGCTTGTATATATAATCAAGTAACATATGCAAACTCTCCCGCAACCACAGTCATGCCGCCTGATGCCGTTTGTTTTGCACTTCTAAATATCATCTTTGCATGTGGTGCCCTTCTTATCATAGGATGACGATAAACTTGGGGATATCGATCTTCACCGTTTGCGGACTGGACCAGAAGCTCGTGCATTTAAGGTGTGTTATTGAGTTCCAATATATACTCCATTTCAGAAAATGAAATTTTCCCATTCAACAACGTCAATTCACACAAGTTTTGAAATATTGAAGTTTACAAATGTATGTAAGTTTTCTATTGAACAACATCATTCACACTTGAAGTTTTAAAATATGGCACTTGAAGTTCAATACTCATTCATTCCATGCTATACTGAAATGCAATTGCGTTGCATTTATGCTATTTATTTTGAAGACTTAACTCACGATTAATGCAACAAGTAACATATCTCACTTACACGATATCATTAACATTCGCAGTTTTTACACATGAAGAACGCTTTAATGCGATACTCGTTCATAGCTTACGCGTTTTATATGTTAAAAGCATTGCGTAGATGGAACAAGATAACGCTATTTCCGTTAATCATTTCTTGTAACCAAGTGCATATTGTATTATACCTAAGAATCATCTAAATAAATATAAGGTACAAGAAGAGCTACATAAACCTAGTAGATTAAGCTAAGAACTATCACCAAGAAACAAAAAGAATAAATTGACGATATAATGTACATGTACAGTTGTAACAAACTCGTCTAGTATCAATGCGGTACTCATCCATCTAGACTATACTAATCCACCATATACTAATCCACCATTGCGATATTCGGTGAAACAACATGACATATTTAAAGCTTATACAACCGAATAGGACATGTCCACAAATCATATAAGTTATATTTGAAATATATTTTAAATACTACATCTATATAATAATGATGAACTCGTATTCATCTTTGACCAGGCACGAGAGTCTACCCGCTCAAATGTTGACGAGCGGAAGATAATACATCAAATGCAAGAAGACATGGCCGACCGATGTGTGAATTTCAAAGTATGCGGTGTATGTCAATGCATTGAGGCGGGATCCAAATCAACGTCGCTTCATGCAGTATACCAAGAAATTGGCCTCCAACCGCTTTTGCAATTATTAGGTCCTGGGACAGATAGTCTTACAGTAGGAAACATTAGCTTCCCTCGCTATCGACAGCCTATGCCTGGACGTTACGGTGATGTGAAAGCGGCGACTAGTAGACCGCCCCGCCGGATGTCGGACGACCATCGTCTAGTGGTGGCGGAAATATATCATGGTTCGAATTCGGAAGACATTCCTGTGTGTCGGAAGTGCGACATGGCGCTCCGGAAAAAAAACCTCCCTACCGAAAGTATCCGATCCTTGGACGTAGGATGTTGCCCCCATGGGTTGCAACAAGTTGGACTTACGCTCGTCGAACGGGCGCTTGTTGGGTTTGTGGTCACCTCCTCTTACCTGATCACTATACAAGACAATAGCTACCGAAATTGCGCTCCTTTCCGCCACAAGGCCTTGCATGGCCACTTCGTCGCGTTTCCGAAGCCGACCGCCACAGCCATCCTTGGCAAACTTCAGCCTGTCATGCCTGCTTATGACCCCGCGGATCTTACAACCTTAATTCGAGTGGTCTTCATAACAGCGGGGGATGTTGAGTCTGCAAGGCAAATTCTCCGTAGCGGGAAAGTGACGGAGTTAACAGTACGCGCGTTTGTCGTCATTCCATGGCTAGAATGGTTTCAGCAAACCCATGCTGAGCATAGTCGCCGCAGTGGCCACAAATGGGAGCCTCGCGAAGATGTTGTGGAAATCATTCGGCGTCGGTTCCATGACCCCGACCGTAAACCCGTTATGCCGGAGGAGCTTGTCACCGGTGCCGTAGTGTATAGCGGTCGGACGGGAGAGGAGATGCTCAAAGCATCCGACGCCGCCAGCAAAGCCGAATATCAACGGACCCCAACCACCGCTACGGAGGCTAATTCGACATATACAGACGACATGTCCGCTGCGGGCGAGGGAGAGTATTATCAAGCTTTTTCCATTGTTCACGACGGAGACGTTGCAGATGACGACCCCGTTGTACAAGGTACGATATACAATTTCTTCCTAGCGTACACTATCACTCATAGACACGTATATATTTACGTACACTCATGCCATAAATATTTACTTGTTTCCTTTCTTAATATCCGTTTCATGTTCTCATTGCAGATTACTATAGCCCTACGTACTTAAACGTTCTACTTCTTTAATTCAACGGCAATATATGAGCTGCAGACTTACATACATATGTACATAAATTCGTAAATACGACATACTTAAATTTATAGAAATATACACTCCACCCCGTCCCCTATCTTAGAGACCTTTCAACCTTTATGCCTTACTTCCGTCATGAATCTCACGATTATTGGCATTCCTTCATTTTCGGACGCGGTCGTTCCACAGGTCAACATCGCCCTCCCAGCGCCCAAACGCCTCCGCCGCCAGAGAACGTCCTTCTCATGGGCCGCTCCGAAGAAATTCTGAACGACTACGATCCCAACTTCTTTGTCGTCGCGATGGCGACGGACTTCCCGCACGGAGCGGGCAGCCGCCCGCCAGGCATGTCTCTTGAGAGGTACATAGAGATTCTAACGCGCCGACACGGAAGCGTCCACCAACATGCGCACAGCGTCACCGCAATGGCGAACACGAAAATGCGGCATGAGAGCAGCCTCCACAGCCAGCTACAGCTCCGCCGTAGCCCGCGCACGGCCATCGCGTTGGCATCGGCGACCAAGGAGCAGATGGAGCGAGTGGGGTACTTGATCGCGACTAGAAGTCGGCCCACTTTCGACGACAGACAAGACGATGTCATAAACACTCTTTATCACGGCATCATGACCACGACGTCCAACATGCAGTGGTCACCCCACGCCTCCATTACGTATCGTAAGAAGGTTTTCGCCGCGTGGCTACAATTCGGCTACTACTGCCTCTTCTACACAATAAACCCCCAAGAATGGTGCAGTCCTTACGCCATGGCGCTTGCGAACCTACCGATCCAGCTGCAAAGGGCCGATGGCTACACACCGCCGCGTTATCCGGACGTGATGAAGGCCATGATTCAAAACCCCACCGCTCCCGCATTGTTCTACGACATCGTGATGGACGTGGTGCGAGTTCGCCTGTTCGGCTTGGCGCCTGAAACCGGCCGAGCAATCGCGGGATCGTCCGGGCACTTCGGGCCCGTCGTGGCGCACGCTTGTCAAACAGAAGAGAGCGGGCGGCAGGCGCACCACGGGCACGGCATGTGCGTCTCCGCCGTGTTGTCCCTTCCGCTCCTTCGCTCCTTGCTACACCGGTTCGGCGATTCCATTGTTCGGTGGATGGCCAGTCTTACCACGGCGCAGATGGAAGAGGTTGAGGTGGATGGAGTGGACGGTTCCCGAGACGCGGGTGTCTACCCGGGGCAAGCGTCGTTCGACCGGCACGTAAAGCAGGACCTCTCAATCCGGAACTTCGCTATGCCCGACCCCGCGGACATGCCCACAGACAGCCAAGCGTACCGGGACCATGTTGCGCGCTGCCAAGCCAAGCACGTAAATCACGGCCGCCACACGTCGCGGTGCCGCCAAGGCGGGCACCGCGGGAACGACGACGACTGTGGCGAAGGCTTCTCCCTTCCTTACCCGGAACGTTGCGATACGGATCCGACGTATGATCGCGACCGCCAAGTCATCCTCATGCCACGAAACCGCGGAAAAATCATCATGCACAGCCGGGCGGTTTTGCTCGCTTTCAACTGCAA
Organism: Tetraselmis chui; assembly: GCA_026401115.1. Lineage (NCBI taxonomy): Eukaryota > Viridiplantae > Chlorophyta > Chlorodendrophyceae > Chlorodendrales > Chlorodendraceae > Tetraselmis > Tetraselmis chui. The sequence goes on from JAPMLY010000956.1 coordinate 133,987, forward strand.
CAACAACGTTTTCTTCTCCGGCGTCCATAACGTGCGCCTACCGCGGCATAGGAAAAGCAAGGTCGAGCCCGGTATGTCCACGACCCCGCCCGCGGCTGAGTCTATTCCCCCCACAGCCGTCACGAGCTCGGATGACGACGATGCTGCCGACGCCGCGCCAACGAAAGACAAGCGCATATCCACGGCAGACACGCCACCGGTCTTCGAGACCATCACCGAGGACGTGCGGAACATCGCGTGCTACAACAGCTTCTACGGAAGTAAGCACCGGCGCAACGTAAATGCATTATCACACCTCTGCATTCTCATAACAATTCCATTCCGACTGTTGTTTAAGTACCTCCTAACTTATGTCCGCCTTCAACACCGCAGGTAAAATGGACACCGCCTCCAACTCGCACGTCATCCTCATGCTGCTCGCGAGCATTATGAAGAAGCACCCTATCGGCGAAGACACCCCCCAGCAGAAATTGACACGCCTCGTGAACGCCGCCGTGCATCAGCAGTCAGTGTCGGCGATCCTTTGCGCCACCATCTGCATGCGCAATCCGGTGCACCGCACCTCCTTCGAGACAACTTTTCACCCCCTCTACGCGATCGTCCGATTCCTTGTCGATCCAGGACAGGTTGGCAATGGCACCGAATGGGAGGAAGTGCACGTAGACGCCGCCGCGAACCATCGCTTGCGCTTGCGCCTTCCGCCGGGCTCGGACTACTTGCTGAGGCGTGTCAAAGACGTGCCTGACATGCACATCGGCTCCTACGAGTTCTATGCTTACTACGAGAATCGGAAGGAGGCCACTGGCTCCGCGTCCACACGCACGCGCCGTGAGCGCTTCGCCTACCACCCGAGTCACCCCGGAGCGGCCGAAAACGTCATCTTCCGCCGCGCCCGCGCTCAAGTTCCCCTAACCTACGGAACCATGGTGGCGTGTCCCACTACTCCGCTCGACCCCGGCGACTCACGCTCTGTGGAGGCACATGAGGAGTACGCCATAATGTGCATCGCCATGTTCGGAAACGTGTACGGGAAGATTTCGCCGGCGGCCCAGCACTCGGGTGAGAGCGGCACGTCCCCCGCGTCCACGCACTGCCATCGGCCGATAGTCGCGCCACCGGACGCTCGGTTCCTGCCGCAGGCCGGTGAGACATGGATGGACGCGTGGGAAAGAGAGCGCGCCGCAATGACAGACAAGCGCCGCCGGGTGTGCGACCGCCTCCTCGAAAACAACAATGACATCGTCCGCGCCAAAAATACGGCCCGGACGGATGTGCTCGTGCAGCGCGACGAGATGCGGCAAGCTGAGACAGACGCCGGGACGCCAAAAATGCACCAAGAACACGCACACCAAGTCGATCCCACCCTAGAGGTTTTCGTGGACTTGCCCGAGGCCGTGCCCAGCCGCACCGGGAAACTCACTATGGCTGCTGAGTACGCAGAAGAAGTTCGAGTGATGCTGCGCCATGGTAAGCCGTCACCCTCGAAGGAGACGACCCGAAACATCGCAACCGTCCGTGCCACGCCCGAGCATTTCAAGGACCACGAGGCGAGGTGGAAACATGACGTTAAGGGCTACAGCCGCCGCGCCGCGAACGAACGACAAGGTGAAGCCGACAACACAGCCGGCGTCGGGGGGGATGGGGCCGATGCCTCGGGCCGCGCCTCCACCACCTTTGTCAGCGTCGAGCCGCGGCCATTCACCCCGGTCGCGGGCGCCTCGGCACCCACTTCTTCGAGCCGCCCAACATGGGACATGCTTCCGCACAAGCCCAGCATAAAAGAAACGGCGGAACTGTTTCACGTCGCGAAGGAGCAACACCTGACTCTCCATCTCGGATGCCAATATCTGTTGGACCTGTTGAGCAACGGGGGCAGCATATCCGCGGTGCCCCCCTTGCGGATGAAACAGATCGGGCCGCCTGGGACCGGGAAGAGCGCGGCGGTCATCGCCATCGTGTGGTTCGCGCACCAGCACGGGGTCGCGCGATGGATCGCCGTCACCGCCTACACCCATCGAGCGGTCATCAACCTCATGGGCGACATCGGAGCAACAACCGCTAACATGGTATTCGGCACATCGAGCGACCTTTTCAAATTGAGGTGGGGAAACGACACGCCGATGCGGGGGACGCGAGCGAAGTTGGATCTTCAGGAGACATGGAAAGACATCCGTCTCCTCATCGTGGACGAGCTGTTCACCATGACGGGTAAGCACTTCGCGGCCATTGAGCAACAACTCTTTTTAACCATGCGAGACTGCGGCCGCACGCCGGACTCCTCCCACTCTCTGTTCGGCGGAATTGGCGTCCTTCTCACGGGCGACCACCATCAGAATCGTCCGGTTCACGGCGCGCCGCTGTTTCAAGGCAACGGGGACATCCGTGCCGGCACGGCGGCCGACGCCGCCAGTCGTACCGCAGCGAACGCCCAGCGCGACGGCCCCGGATGGGACACCCAGTTCGTAAGCAACGCGCGCGGCCGCCACATTCTCGGTCAGGTGCACACCACCGTGATGTTACAGACGCAGTTCCGTATGGAGCCCGACCTCTCCGCTCTCAACGACCGCCTACGGGGCGGGCGCCTCACGGACGCCGATTTTGACGGCATCAACGCCTGCGCGATTGGAGCACCAGAAAAACCCGCCTCCATCCACCACCCGAACCTTCGCAACGCGCATTTCATGGTGCTACGTCATACTGTGGGCGACGCTATTGTCCACGCCTTGCTTCCGCGTCGCGCCGCAGAAGATCAACAGCAACTCATCCGATGGAGCGCCAAAGACAGGATGCGCATTGGCCGCGACGACGCTTGGACGCCGGTCACCGATCGCTGCCTCCGCGCCCTCCTCGGCCGCCTGACACACAACAAGACGGGAGACGTTCCGAGCGTTATGTACTTCTACAACGGCATGCCGTACATATTCCGGCATAGCGTAAACATAGACTGCTTCTATTCCAACAACAACAGCGCCACCGCAGTCGCTCTCTTGCTGGATGACGCGACCGCGCGACACCCATCGCCGGACGCGCCGGTTGTTACCCTCGGAGGCATGCCGCGTGCCATGGTGGTGCGTCCGCACACTTTCGGCATCCCTCTGCACCGCGTTTGTCACGACCTTCCGGACGGCCATGTTGCAGTCCTGCCCACAACCGTGTACTTCACGCTGCGCTTCCCGACCGCCTTTCGCCTTGAGAGCGGGTCCATTGTCAAGAGCATCCAAATCCAGCGCGTCGGCTTCAGCATGATTCCGGACATCGCCTTCACGGACTTCTTCGCGCAAGGCGCAACTTTCTCGCGAGACAAGACGTACGTGCTAGACTTACGCCCGCCGAACGCCAGCGCCAAAAACCTTTCGAGCGTGGTCGTCGCTATGAGCCGCCTTCGCACCTTCGGCGCCTTGACCCTCTTGCTGCCCCTTTGGCCCCGCGACGCTGACAAAGCCGCGCGGGAAAAAGCAAAAGAACGCTTGCGCAGAGCTTGGCATCCCGACGCAGACGTGACCGCGACGGACCACATGTTCCGTGCCGAGTACACCGCCACCCTCCAGCGCCTCGCAGCCGACACACATGCCACCGCCCCGGTCGCGCTCGCCGACGCGCTTCTGCGGAGCTTTCACGACGACAATCCGCCAACATACGACGATGGGCTGCAATATCGCCTTTCCATGCCGGAGGCTCCTCACATCGCCAACGACGCGCACGGCCGCCATCGGCCGCCATCTCCGCCGTCACGACCTCGCAAACGCCGGGCCCAACCAACATCGACATCTACCACCCGAGTGGTCCGACGCCTTCCGACGCCGCCGCCTATAGCATGCTCGCCGACCCCGTCTCCAACGCTACGGGGACGCGACGCCTTTCTCCAAGACAACGCCCTACGAATTGTAGACGTCCCGGCGGACGGGTCGTGCGGCTTCACAGCGGTGGCCGTCGCCATGGGCATCATACCACCTCCAACGTTCGGCTGGTCCAATTCCCACAACCGACACACGTGGGACTTGTTGAACCAGCTCCGGACTCTCGCGGCCACGCAGCTCCTCCACAGCAGCGACGTCAGGCAGCTTTACTCCAAGGAGTTCTTGTTCCTCGAAGGCACTACCGACCTAGACGACGAGATTCAAAATATGCTACGGCCCACTCTCGATGAGGAACCGCCCTCTCCCGGCACCATCCTGCCCGTAAGCTCGTGGATGCTATATTCCACCCTTAGGGTATTCGCCATCGCTTTCGAACGGCCATTCATTCTACTTTTCGACAACGCGGAGTACCCGTGCTTCGAGTTCTTCTGCCACCATCGCGGCGAGTGCAACTTCACCGCTACCGCATTGGACGCAAAGCAGGCCACTATGGAAGAACTGCGATTGCATCTAAAGGAAGAGCACCCCGCCACCGCACCACCCATCGTTGTGACGGCAGACGGCAAGGACCCCGACAGTACACTCACGCACTACCAAGCGTGCGTGCCGTCGTGACTCTTGTGCTCTCCCAAGCATTCATTTACCCGAGGATTGACACATTCATCATATCATATTATATGTATGAATTAACTAGCGATCACACATTCGAATTTATATGTAAACAATATTTAATTCCAGCCAAATGTCACATCCGGACCCAATCCCATCTCATGCATCGCCGCCCACGTTCGCATCACTCGCATCAACCAGGGATCCCCCACCTCCCATGCATATCGTTTGTAAGCAACTATCCCACGCGACCCTAGAGGGGATCTCCTCGCTCCGCTCCCCCCTTCAAACAGATGAGCATAACGGTTCTATGCCATTCGTACTTACCGATTTTAGTCATCGCGCTGCAATTATCTAACGCAAGTTGTTTTACTTTCCTTTCAATTTTAATCTTCGACACTTCCGCTGACTTTCTCTTGCCACGGCAGTGTTATGCCCATTATTGCTAACGAAAAGTGTTGTTACGATAATATTGTAATATTACTCCTACACGAGCCACAACAAAAGCATGAGGAGTAGTTATATGTATGGATTTCCTAACATTATTGAATATGAATCGAATGGAAGTGTGGAAGTTAACAATGTTGTTCATAACACAACGCGTAAGGAAATAAGCCCAACGACAATCATGCTCATACTAGTTTGAAAACGTTTAGTGAAGGAAACCTAACAACCCACGATGTAAACTTACTTAATATCACACGTATTTAAATATCACAACATGTCTGTGTTTACATTGCGTACATACAGGAATACAACGGAGATCGCGTCGGAGAAAACAACCGCACGTAATTTTGACGAAGTCGACTACATCAATCGGGCATTTGATGGTCATCCTTCGGTATCTACCATTGATAGTCTGGCAGTCCGAATCGGGCTTGAGAATGTCACATTACATGTAAGTAATTCGCACTGTATAAATATATAAGACAAAAAATTAAGCATCCTTCCTTGTGTTGGTGACTGCCCTCGCATTGAGTGAATAAAAGGTAGGTATATGTGAAATAAAGCTTGTATATATAATCAAGTAACATATGCAAACTCTCCCGCAACCACAGTCATGCCGCCTAATGCCGTTTGTTTTGCATAAATATCGTCTTTGCATGTGGTGCCCTTCTTATCATAGGATGACGATAAACTTGGGGATATCGATCTTCACCGTTTGCGGACTGGACCAGAAGCTCGTGCATTTAAGGTGTGTTATTGAGTTCCAATATATACTCCATTTCAGAAAATGAAATTTTCCCATTCAACAACGTCAATTCACACAAGTTTTGAAATATTGAAGTTTACAAATGTATGTAAGTTTTCTATTGAACAACATCATTCACACTTGAAGTTTTAAAATATGGCACTTGAAGTTCAATACTCATTCATTCCATGCTATACTGAAATGCAATTGCGTTGCATTTATGCTATTTATTTTGAAGACTTAACTCACGATTAATGCAACAAGTAACATATCTCACTTACACGATATCATTAACATTCGCAGTTTTTACACATGAAGAACGCTTTAATGCGATACTCGTTCATAGCTTACGCGTTTTATATGTTAAAAGCATTGCGTAGATGGAACAAGATAACGCTATTTCCGTTAATCATTTCTTGTAACCAAGTGCATATTGTATTATACCTAAGAATCATCTAAATAAATATAAGGTACAAGAAGAGCTACATAAACCTAGTAGATTAAGCTAAGAACTATCACCAAGAAACAAAAAGAATAAATTGACGATATAATGTACATGTACATTTGTAACAAACTCGTCTAGTATCAATGCGGTACTCATCCATCTAGACTATACTAATCCACCATATACTAATCCACCATTGCGATATTCGGTGAAACAACATGACACATTTAAAGCTTATACAACCGAATAGGACATGTCCACAAATCATATAAGTTATATTTGAAATATATTTTAAATACTACATCTATATAATAATGATGAACTCGTATTCATCTTTGACCAGGCACGAGAGTCTACCCGCTCAAATGTTGACGAGCGGAAGATAATACATCAAATGCAAGAAGACATGGCCGACCGATGTGTGAATTTCAAAGTATGCGGTGTATGTCAATGCATTGAGGCGGGATCCAAATCAACGTCGCTTCATGCAATATACCAAGAAATTGGCCTCCAACCGCTTTTGCAATTATTAGGTCCTGGGACAGATAGTCTTACAGTAGGAAACATTAGCTTCCCTCGCTATCGACAGCCTATGCCTGGACGTTACGGTGATGTGAAAGCGACGACTAGTAGACCGCCCCGCCGGATGTCGGACGACCATCGTCTAGTGGTGGCGGAAATATATCATGGTTCGAATTCGGAAGACATTCCTGTGTGTCGGAAGTGCGACATGGCGCTCCGGAAAAAAAACCTCCCTACCGAAAGTATCCGATCCTTGGACGTAGGATGTTGCCCCCATGGGTTGCAACAAGTTGGACTTACGCTCGTCGAACGGGCGCTTGTTGGGTTCGTGGTCACCTCCTCTTACCTGATCACTATACAAGACAATAGCTACCGAAATTGCGCTCCTTTCCGCCACAAGGCCTTGCATGGCCACTTCGTCGCGTTTCCGAAGCCGACCGCCACAGCCATCCTTGGCAAACTTCAGCCTGTCATGCCTGCTTATGACCCCGCGGATCTTACAACCTTAATTCGAGTGGTCTTCATAACAGCGGGGGATGTTGAGTCTGCAAGGCAAATTCTCCGTAGCGGGAAAGTGACGGAGTTAACAGTACGCGCGTTTGTCGTCATTCCATGGCTAGAATGGTTTCAGCAAACCCATGCTGAGCATAGTCTCCGCAGTGGCCACAAATGGGAGCCTCGCGAAGATGTTGTGGAAATCATTCGGCGTCGGTTCCATAACCCCGACCGTAAACCCGTTATGCCGGAGGAGCTTGTCACCGGTGCCGTAGTGTATAGCGGTCGGACGGGAGAGGAGATGCTCAAAGCATCCGACGCCGCCAGCAAAGCCGAATATCAACGGACCCCAACCACCGCTACGGAGGCTAATTCGACATATACAAACGACATGTCCGCTGCGGGCGAGGGAGAGTATTATCAAGCTTTTTCCATTGTTCACGACGGAGACGTTGCAGATGACGACCCCGTTGTACAAGGTACGATATACAATTTCTTCCTAGCGTACACTATCACTCATAGACACGTATGTATTTACGTACACTCATGCCATAAATATTTACTTGTTTCCTTTCTTAATATCCGTTTCATGTTCTCATTGCAGATTACTATAGCCCTACGTACTTAAACGTTCTACTTCTTTAATTCAACGGCAATATATGAGCTGCAGACTTACATACGTACATAAATTCGTAAATACGACATACTTAAATTTATAGAAATATACACTCCACCCCGTCCCCTATCTTAGAGACCTTTCAACCTTTATGCCTTACTTCCGTCATGAATCTCACGATTATTGTAATTCCTTCATTTTCGGACGCGGTCGGTCCACAGGTCAACATCGCCCTCCCAGCGCCCAAACGCCTCCGCCGCCAGAGAACGTCCTTCTCATGGGCCGCTCCGAAGAAATTCTGAACGACTACGATCCCAACTTCTTTGTCGTCGCGATGGCGACGGACTTCCCGCACGGAGCGGGCAGCCGCCCGCCAGGCATGTCTCTTGAGAGGTACATAGAGATTCTAACGCGCCGACACGGAAGCGTCCACCAACATGCGCACAGCGTCACCGCAATGGCGAACACGAAAATGCGGCATGAGAGCAGCCTCCACAGCCAGCTACAGCTCCGCCGTAGCCCGCGCACGGCCATCGCGTTGGCATCGGCGACCAAGGAGCAGATGGAGCGAGTGGGGTACTTGATCGCGACTAGAAGTCGGCCCACTTTCGACGACAGACAAGACGATGTCATAAACACTCTTTATCACGGCATCATGACCACGACGTCCAACATGCAGTGGTCACCCCACGCCTCCATTACGTATCGTAAGAAGGTCTTCGCCGCGTGGCTACAATTCGGCTACTACTGCCTCTTCTACACAATAAACCCCCAAGAATGGTGCAGTCCTTACGCCATGGCGCTTGCGAACCTACCGATCCAGCTGCAAAGGGCCGATGGCTACACACCGCCGCGTTATCCGGACGTGATGAAGGCCATGATTCAAAACCCCACCGCTCCCGCATTGTTCTACGACATCGTGATGGACGTGGTGCGAGTTCGCCTGTTCGGCTTGGCGCCTGAAACAGGCCGAGCAATCGCGGGATCGTCCGGGCACTTCGGGCCCGTCGTGGCGCACGCTTGTCAAACAGAAGAGAGCGGGCGGCAGGCGCACCACGGGCACGGCATGTGCGTCTCCGCCGTGTTGTCCCTTCCGCTCCTTCGCTCCTTGCTACACCGGTTCGGCGATTCCATTGTTCGGTGGATGGCCAGTCTTACCACGGCGCAGATGGAAGAGGTTGAGGTGGATGGAGTGGACGGTTCCCGAGACGCGGGTGTCTACCCGGGGCAAGCGTCGTTCGACCGGCACGTAAAGCAGGACCTCTCAATCCGGAACTTCGCTATGCCCGACCCCGCGGACATGCCCACAGACAGCCAAGCGTACCGGGACCATATTGCGCGTTGCCAAGCCAAGCACGTAAATCACGGCCGCCACACGTCGCGGTGCCGCCAAGGCGGGCACCGCGGGAACGACGACGACTGTGGCGAAGGCTTCTCCCTTCCTTACCCGGAACGTTGCGATACGGATCCGACGTTTGATCGCGACCGCCAAGTCATCCTCATGCCACGAAACCGCGGAAAAATCATTATGCACAGCCGGGCGGTTTTGCTCGCTTTCAACTGCAACAACAACGTTTTCTTCTCCGGCGTCCATAACGTGCGCCTACCGCGGCATAAGAAAAGCAAGGTCGAGCCTGGTATGTCCACGACCCCGCCCGCGGCTGAGTCTATTCCCCCCACAACCGTCACGAGCTCGGATGACGACGATGCTGCCGACGCCGCGCCAACGAAAGACAAGCGCATATCCACGGCAGACACGCCACCGGTCTTCGAGACCATCACCGAGGACGTGCGGAACATCGCGTGCTACAACAGCTTCTACGGAAGTAAGCACCGGTGCAACGTAAATGCATTATCACACCTCTGCATTCTCATAACAATTCCATTCCGACTGTTGTTTAAGTACCTCCTAACTTATGTCCGCCTTCAACACCGCAGGTAAAATGGACACCGCCTCCAACTCGCACGTCATCCTCATGCTGCTCGCGAGCATTATGAAGAAGCACCCTATCGGCGAAGACACCCCCCAGCAGAAATTGACACGCCTCGTGAACGCCGCCGTGCATCAGCAGTCAGTGTCGGCGATCCTTTGCGCCACCATCTGCATGCGCAATCCGGTGCACCGCACCTCCTTC
>JAPMLY010000957.1:0-85000 GCA_026401115.1 Tetraselmis chui
GGACAAGGAAAAAGCATAGGAAACAACAGGGCAAGAGTGACAAGAGGATCATCACGGAATCCAAAGCATGGAATTAGGCGCATCAGTTGGCCTATCCTACTATATCAATCTGCAAAATGTGTGTGTGTGTGTGTGTGTGTGTGTGTGTGTGTGTAGTGTGTGTGTGTGTGTGTGTGTGTGTGTGTGTGTGTGTGTGTGTGTGTGTGTGTGTGTGTGTGTGTGTGTGTGTGTGTGTGTGTGTGTGTGTGTGTGTGTGTGTGTGTGTGTGTGTGAAAAATAAGTATCACGACTATGGGCCTCCATGGACTATCTTAATGATTACAAAAATACATAGTGAGGGAACATTTTGTGCTTATATGATTACAAAAGTACAAAGAACGACAGGCAGAAAGCACCGCGGGCCACTCGTATATACTTAAATACTTTTATGATTACCACTACAGGAACCTTCAATTGAAAAAAAATCTTACAAAAAAACAGTGGAGGCCACCAAGCAAAGAGAAGAAACGAGGAAAAACCTTAGCCCGAGGAACATGAAGGCATGTCACAACGTCAGCACCGCCCTCCCGAAAAGCGTCGCGGAGATAGGAAGCTAGAGTGCCATGAATAGGAGCAAAAATACGTTGCATGAATTCACGTCGCACATCCCCCCAGAAACGTCGAAAAGGAACATAATAAGTAGTTCGACGAACGAAATCGTGCATACGGACATGAGTGCCAGAGCGCAAGGAGCAAGAGTCAACAACACCCATGCCAGGGAAGCGACGAGCAGCCACCAAAATAGCCAAGCGATCAACTAACTCAGTCGCCATCGGCGCCAACCGCCCCCCATCCTTGATTGCGAAAGGATAGTAGTCATGGATCGATTGAACCAAAGACGAGCCAAGCAAAGCAAAAGTGCGGAGGTCCGCATCAAGTTTGCCATGCTGAGCTCCCAATGCAAGGCTGCCATGGAGTGGGCGACGAGCACTTATACGAGGAACATTGGTGTTCGTGCGAGCACTTGTAGCCGTCACATCAACAACAATATGACGGTGCGGAGCCATAAAGTCTAACCAAACCACATCCCCATGCCGACCTCGAGAAGCTCCCGACCGAATACGGCGGACCTACAACCGCAAATCCCGCCCCTTAGTAGCCCCCGCTTCAAGCATGAACTCTTAAAGCATGTGGACAAACCGGTCGCGGAGTTGAATGATATACCAAGATCACGGGCACCGGGGGATATGGTCCATGAGCATATCAGTTTTTGAGCGCTCACCCGACATAAAGGTGCCCGGTACCGTCGACGAAGATCCATACCCGCGAGAATGTGAAGTAGCTGTTAAACCGTGCAGCCACGGAAATGCCATGAGGGGGGTTAAAACCCACGCCTCCCGGAACGGAGTTGTACGCCTTATCCAAGTACCGCCCCAAAAGTCGGTACCCGATTGGAACATATTGTGCATATGAATTCCGCGCATCGTACAAACACTGCGACCACCTATGTGTGGAGGGCCAAGACTCCCCCGGAGTCCAGCGTACATATGTGTCCATTATCAGACCCACTAAGGGATATCAACACTCCCCCTTAATGGACATCATCCCATGAACTCCGGCCGGTAACCCTCGCAGTAAACGCGGAGGGCCCATCACCTTTTAAACCGTGCGTACACGGAAATGCCATGAGGGGGGTTAGAACCCACGCCTCCCGGAACGGAGTTGTACGCCTTATCCAAGTACCGCCCCAAAAGTCGGTACCCGATTGGAACATATTGTGCATATGAATTCCGCGCATCGTTCAAACACTGCGACCACCTATGTGTGGAGGGCCGAGACTCCCCCGGAGTCCAGCGTACCGATGTGTCCATTATCAGACCCACTAAGGGATATCAACATGAGCCTCATTGCACCGAGGGCACTTTCGAACATGAGAGGCGCGCTACGCAGTCAAGCCAAGCACCCGGTGGGCTGCCATCGTATAGCAATCGGATGGCATCTTGAAACATGACTGATGTGAAGCGAAAAAGAGAGCCAAAGCCCCGCGACCCGTACCCGAAATCACCCTCATATAGTCCGGTGGGGAAGGTCTCTAAAATGCCAAGAGATCAAGGTAGGCCCGGGCACGAAGAATGCGCGAAATGCCCCGTTGAATGTGGCCCCCGGAATCTCCCAAGCAAGTGAGCATCGGGAGTCGGAAGCTGTAGGCAAGTCAATTGGGTAGCGGGCGCCACCGCATTGTTGAACGGAGATACCACCAACTCGATATCGGGCCCAACATAATCGGAAAGGTCTTGGTTTAGTGTGTTAGTTAACACCACGAGATCTAATTCCGAAAACCCGCCCGAAGTGGAGATCGAGTCATACGAATTGCGCAATTGGACCGCCCACGGTAAAGTAGAAGTGGCAACATTTAGTAGTTCTTGTCGGATGAGACCGTACAAAGTACCTAGCGATTCGGACTCATAATCATTAATCAGGTTGGCGAGGGTCGCAGTAAATAAAGCATAGTGAGCAGGTTCGGCGTCGAGCTCGAGGGACGGTACATTAAGCCCCTCAAACTCCGCAGCAGGGAGGGAAAGCTGGCGCTTAGCACAATTCAGTTTATCGAGTGTTTGTACGTCCACACACTCCGACTTATTTCCATTGAAGGTACCAAGTAGTACGGGAGGTGTACCTCATTGTATCTCTGCAAAGGAATTCAGAGCTGTACATTATGCACGTTGTCAATTGATTCTGGCTGATACCGGCACCAAATCCTCATCGTCATTAGTCATCCTTTCTAAATTGTGTGATGCTGCTGGAGCCGCGGTGAAAAGCCTCATCATCGACATGCTGGCGACCTCCACTACTTTTTTCTTGTAAGAAATTTAATAATTAACTTGCGACTGGTGACCTCCGTCAGGTATCGCCGTCGTAATTAAATCAAAGGTCCACTGTGCGTTCATTTTATGTTCGATCAAATTCTTATAAGAAAAAGCATTGGAAGCCACCGAGCAAAACGAACAAAAGAGGAAAAAACCAATAAGCCCGGGGAACAGGAAGGCATGCCACTGCCCTCCTACTGCATTCATTGTATTGGTACAGCTCCATTGTATCGGTCCAGGTTGGGACTTGGGACGTAGCTAACTACTAAAGGATATTACTTAGTAGGTACGGGTAGCGGACATTTTGTGACATATATTTAAGGATTATGACGCATATCTATTGATATACGTGACCGAACAAGCGCAACGGGCTGGCCACTACTCGTCCGTCCGCAGTGATTCACAGACTCTGATCACCTCACAGGTCGAGTCGAGCTTTTCCACACTAGCAGTCTGGATAACTCACCGTAAGACGAGGGAACCCAGGAAGATATAGTTACGCAAGTTATTTCATAGGTGAGTTTGAAGTTCTTTTAAATTCTGCTACGTGGGGGATATCTAGTGTGCGCGAGTCGAACCGACTAAAATAGCACCGCCGTTCTGCGTACGGGGCGGCGGAGCGCAGCACCGAGCTACCGCCAAGCAAAAAACTTGCACCCACAATGCCTCTTCATAGATTTACAGCACTCTGAGTAGCTCATTCATTTCCTGGAGTAGCGTTATTGGGCGTGGTTATCGCAGCACTGTGCCTCGGCGTGACGCTCGCCCTAGTGCGTTAGCTGCTTTGGTCGTCCCGTACACGTACATATACGGCGGGATTTTGAAAAGTCGTCGCTTATATTGTCGAATTACTGTGTCACTATAGAATGGGCGACTACCACACGTATTACACCGGCACGGGCGAGACGACAGAATGGGACGATCTCCAGGTCAAGTTTGGAAACAAAGAGAAGCCGCCGCCGAAATGGAAGCCTGAGAAGTACGCGCCAGAGGAGGAGGTGACGAAGGACGCGGCGTGGCTGGCAGAGAAGGAGGAGGAGGAGCTGTCCGACCTGGAGGATGACTTCGACGACGACGCGGTGTTAGCAGAGTACAGGTAGCACACTGCGCTAGCTCAAGCTTTCGAGGAACTCACACGTCGAAACGCAGGTCCTCCCTCTGAGGGGGGAAGCGTGGATAAACGCTTGGCTCTCGTTGTTTTGTGCAGTTTGTCTCAAGCGCCGCCCCTCGCTTACAAAAAATACGCTGCTCATGAATGACCTCTCAGATCAGGGGGTTGAAGGGGTTGATTGTAGGTAGAAGGTGAGTGTGGTGGAAGGGATTTTCTATTGACGGGCGGGGTTTATGGTGGGCTGTGCAGGCGCAAGCGGCTTGAGGAGTTGCGGCAGGAGGTGAAGGCGCAGCAGTTTGGGAGCGTGGAGCAAATCAGCGGGTCTGACTTTGTGAGGGAGGTCACCAATGCGGGCGAAGAGGTGTGGGTGGTGGTGCATCTCTTCAAGGATGGGTGCGCATCGAACATTCGCGCATTATCGTTTAGACACTGCCATTAACTCGCACATACAGAACGAAGACTTAACGCACAAGAGCACATATGCCCCCCCCCCCCCCCCCCCCCCCCCCAACGCACACACACACAAACACAAACACAAAGAAATACACCTACACGCGAATGCATGCGAAGGGGAGTGCGAAAAAAATAGTAACCGCTCATACAAAACATGTACGTACGTACTAGAAGTCAACACAAATGCACATGGCAAACATACACGCATTGCTGGTGCATAGTAAGTATATTTATGTACATATCTCCCAACACACACAAATACATACACACACACACACACACACACACACACACACCAACACACACAAAAGTTCATCTACATGGAAAATAAGCCTCCAACTTGTTTCGGCCCCTCTTCCACTCACACAACAGTCCGCATATGACCACACCTGCGAGTATAACATTCTAGGAAATGGGATTTGAAAACGAAGCTGTAGGCAAATAAGCTATGAAAATACAGCATCAACACAAACACACACATTTAGAGAGAGTAAGACGGAGACATGAACTCATATACTATCACAAAAGCATTTCCCCTCACGCTTCACACACACACACACACACACACACACACACACACACACACACACACACACACACATTAAAAGGAAGTGTCGCGGAGGCATGAACTCATGCACTATTACAAACGCACTCACATAAACTCGCGCATCGACGCGCCAACACATCACTACCATCACTGCTACCGATACCATAACGACCACTGATGGGAGCTGACCAGAAAATTTTCGGCCTCCAGAGCCATCACATTCGTTGTAACCGACGCCGAGGGGATTCCGGTCGTAGCATACACGCCAGGGGAGGCTTACGCCATCGAGGTATGTCGGCGACGGGTTCAAACCCAGAAATTGGGGGAGGTGGTGGGGTTACTGGCGGTGAGGGTTCCCCTGTCGCTGACATATTTCTGCAGGTGACACCAGCAGAAGAGAGCATGGGGTTCATCCTGTCCAACGGTGGCAGCTTCTCTGGAGCTACTCAGTGGTGAGTGTGGGGCCTGAGCATTCTGCATCCATTTTTTTAATTATTATTCCGGGGTGTATCGTCCGTCACTGAGGGAAAATATTGGTGCCGGCATGTGACTGTCGTGTGTGCAGTGACACACAACGTGTGACCTTTGCCGACACGTACATACCATCGATTCAGGCAGATTGGGAGGCGCCAGCCGAGGGTTCGGGCGACATCACATTCGGCGTCACCTTCGCCTCCGGCGCAACCGATGCATTCAGACAAAACACACTCACTCTACCTGAGGCCGCTCTTGTATCCACCGATGACAGTCCAACACCTACCGTCACCACCATCACACCCACGGAGCCTCCCTTGGATTCAACCCCACAGCTAACCACCACTCCACAACCAACCCCGGGTGATCCAAACCAAACTCCCACGCCAACACCAGAGGCAGTACTCACGCCGGAGTTGCCTCCTACGCCAACAGCCACACCAGAGGTAGTTACCACGAGGACAGTAACAACCAGCCCCACTCCCCTGCCCACGGCAACCCCAACGCCAACCCCGCTCGCCACCCCTACCCCAACCTCCGCAGCAGCCGCCACTGTTACCCCCACGCCAACGCCAATCGTTACGCCCGAGCAGCTACCCACGGCGACGGCAGCCCCCGTGGTCACCCCCACGCCAACACCGACCTTGGTCACACCCGAGCTGGAGCTCACGCCCACGGCCACTGCGGGGATGACGGCCACCCCCACTCAAGGTGTCCCGCAGACGCCCACCGGTACGCCTGGGGATACAGCCACCGCAGAGGCCATCACACCCACACCTACGGCCACAGCGCAGGGCGGACCGCTGCTGCCGACCGCAACGCTCAATGCCACCCCGATCGCCACCCTCACAGGCACATCTGACACCGTGCCCATCGCCACGCACACCCCCGAGGCTGCTGTCACCCCCACCTCCTCCCCAACTGGCACGCCGGTAGACGCACCACCGCCTACCCCGACCCCCACACCAACCCAAACACCAACAGGGACTCCACAAGGTGCACTCACAGCCAACCCCGATATGACAAGTACACCAACGACCTCACCTGACGCCACGACCTCAAGTGTCGGCACGCCAACCCAGACACCGACAGGAACGCCACACGGTGTTATCACAGTCACGCCCGATGTGGCAAGTACACCAACGACCTCACCTGACCCCACGACCTCAAGTGTCGGCACGCCAACCCAGACACTGAGCGGTGGGGCACCCACCCCCACATTCGGTGACACTCCTACTTCGACGCCCACACTTGACACCACGAGTGGCGCCATCACACTTACACCCGAGGCGACGTTGTCCGGCACACCCTCGCCTGTCTCGACCCCCACCGTCACACCCGTCGGCGGCTCGACCCCAACCCCAACCAGCACACCACCAGCGTCCCTTCAGACGCCCACTGACACCCCTCAGCCCACTCCGCCGGCTCAGCCCACCGCACCGCCCACCGCCTCCTTCAGACTCCGCGTGCTCGCCGTATTTATTGACCTGCAGTTTCAGGACATCGCGGCTGACCTTAACACTTTCACCAGCGACTTTATCAGCGCGGTGGCAGCGGCGCTGGGGGTGCCTGCCACGGAGGTTGCCGTTGTTTCGGTGCAGCCGGGTAGTGTGGTTGTGGAATGGACCGCCAATGCCGAGAGCGAAGAGGAGGCGGAGGCGCTGCGCAACACCGCTCAAACAACCAACGTGCTGGAGGCGCTGGAACCAGAATACGGTGAGTGACAGTTGCACTCACCTAGTCAAACAGCCCATATCTTCGTGCGGCACACACACACACACACACACACACACACACACACACACACAATCATGCACTGACTATACCTCACTCTGTCTCTCTATAGCACACACACACACACACACACACATATACACAAAACTTACGCACTCGCTTAATTCACTCTATATATCTCTAGTACACACACACACACACACACACACACACACACACACACACACACACACACACACACACAACGCGTATGCACTAACTTATCTCACTCTGCCTCTATGGCACACACATACAACCAATGCACTAATATTATCTCACTCTGTCTATCTGATACACACATGCACACACACACACCCACACACACAATACACACAATCATGCACTTACTTTATCCCACTTTGTCTCTCTATGGCACATACACACATATACAACTTACGCACTCACTTATCTTACTCAATATATCTCTAAAACACACGAACACAAGTCATGGACTCACTTATCTCACTCTGCCTCTATGGCACACATATACACAGATACAAACAATGCACTCACTTTATCTCACTCTGTCTATCTATCACGCACACACACATACACATACAGCTTATGCACTAACTTTCTCTCATTCTTTCTATCTATGGCGCACTGACACACATACAACTTATACACTCACTTTCTCTCACTCTGTCTATCTATGGCACACTCTCACACACATACAACTTATGCACTCACTTTCTCTCACTCTGTCTATCTATGGCACACTCTCGCACACACACAACTTATGCACTCACTTTCTTTCACTCTGTCTATCTATGGTACACACACACACACACACACGCACGTGCCCACACTTTGCATTTACCCAGTTTGACCCCTCTCTGTATTCCCTATCTTTTCCTCTCACACACACTTACACACTCACACGTCCACACTGGCAGCTACGCGCCAGCCTCTTACAGAGTGCAAAAAGGCACACACACGTATCCACACATGCGCAGCCAGGCATACCAGGCATAGAACGACATGAAAAATGGATGACACACTGCCGTCCAGCTGATGCTCCCCTTTTTCCTACTCACAGATGCATTTTGCGGTGGCTGACTATCCCTTGCCATTGTTAAAACACAGGTGAGGGGGAAGTCACGGATGTGACGGTAGAATCCCCTCCCCCTTCCCCTCCAGTCCCCCCTTCTCCACCCGCTCAGCCCTCTCCACTTCCCTCTCCCCCTCCCTCCCAACAGTCTACTCCCCCCTCTCCCCCTCCGCCCCCTCTCCCCCCACCCCAGCCCCCCGCCCTACCTCCTCCCCCACCACCCCCACTTTCACCACCCCCACCCCCCGCCCCGCCCTCCCCCCCTCCACCTCCCCCCTCTCCGCCTCCCCCTCCTTCCCCTCCCTCCCCCCCTCCCCCGCCACCCTCTCCCCCTCCTCACCCCTTCCCGCCTCCTCCGCTGCCCCCCACCTCCCCGCCTCCTCCCCCCATCCAAACCAGCACGCGGGGTTTCGCCGTGAGCCTCGTCATAGGCATCTCCGTTGGCCTGGGGGCCGCTGCCGTGTTTGGGGCGTTTCTGTGCATGATTGGCTGCCTGCGCTACAAACAGAGACGCAACCGAGTGCGCAGGGCGGAGTTGCCTTTTTACCGGGTGAGCACGCACACAACCCTTGGAAATATGTGCATTCTCGCAATGACTGGCGCACAGCCGTCGCGAGCACAGTCCGGATGGCGCACGCTGACCCCGTTTACCTTTGTTGCCCACCCTTTGCAGGTTGTTTGAGCCGCCATAATAGGATGCGTGCATAGCCATAGAGGTGATAGTCAATTATACATTTGTATTGCGCGATTCTTTTTATTTAACACGATAGAGAATCTCTGCCGGATTAGCATCACACCCGCACTTACAAATAGAGGGCTGTCAGGTGAGGAGAGGGGGGGTAGCGGTGAAGTGATGCAGCTGTGGATTGTTGCAGCGGCTAAGAAAGTAAGCAACCGAAAGCCTAAGCGCCGAAGACTGCAGCTGTGCCGCTCTGTTTAAGTTGAAATATATTGCAATTCAAGCAATAGTATGCAGAAGCGGAGGGAAGTAAGCCGCCGCATGTCTCGTCTCACCGGGGTCGATCGATGTCCGGTGTGAAGTGTCGGGAGGAGGGATGTGTGCGGGTGTGTATGAATGATGCAAGCAAGGGTTGTCGTAAGTGATCCGTCGATATGTGCAGCGCCTATTGAGGATCAGAACGGTGCGGGTTATGATGATTGTGATGATGATAAACATTGACGCCCACTCTGGCGCACTCACGATTTTTGGGCCCTAATTAGTTGTCCTGCTACTTTGGTGTTTGAATGCGTCGGTGCTTATTTTGATGTGGCTGTGACGTGGCACCTCCTATCGCTCGCCTGCTCATTCTGGCCGGACGTCATTGTTTTTTTAATTTTATGTGTATATACTACCATTGGGTGGAAATGCTCTGTGCGTGTTTTCCAGCATTTACAGTCGCGAGACGTACAGGTATTCTTTTTAATTGCGCGATCAAAGTCGCCCCTGTTTTCCTAATGTGTTGTACACGTGGGTTGGGATGGGGTGAGAAATGCGAAGAAAATAATATATACGTTGAAAGCGAATGACGAGTCCCTACGAAACGGCATCGACAGGTGCCACGCTTGGTCCATCGACCTGTTAAATTCAAACGAAACTCCCAAATTGCTGCTAGACACGGCGCATGCGCGCGTAAAGGGTAACGTTTCATCATTTCACAACATCAATACGACTACGGATGGAGTAGTAGAATAAGGCTAGGGATCGATGATATCATCCGGGCATTATCAACGCTTTTCGTGGTGTTTTAGGATACCCCGAATGCGAGATCTACCCGAAATCGCAGCGAAATGCACTTGTATCTTGTAATATCGACGTTACCATCGATCCCTAGCGTTATAATAGAATAGCAATTAATAAGGGCAAGCATTATTTATTCATATGGGAATTTGGAAGGGCCGAAAGATGGCTCATCACACACGTGACTTATTGGTGATAACAATTTTGCGTCATTCATTGTGCGTAGCTGTCGCATTTTATTTGTAGCATATTTGACGTCCGTCCTTGCTTTTCACATCACGGTCCCTCGATCCCACTCATTTTTATAATTTCTCCCTTTTACATACTTATAGAACAGCTTTTGACATCACGGTCCCTCGATCCCACTCATTTTTATAATTTCTCCCTTTTACATACTTATAGAACAGCTTTATTCACTATTTTGTTCGAAACTTTTACAAAGTCAAAAAGTACCGGTAACTCACTTGCACTTGCAATCACTTTCATTTATTCGTCATTTTGTCTCGTCCGGCGGTGCGCGCTTTTCCTCTGAGTTCCAATATTAACTTTGATTTTTATACAAAACACTTGTTGCCTTTGTATCATGATGAAGCAACAGTGGAGACCGCGATATGGAGGCCCTAAACTCCAACCCCTTTGCAAGTGGTCGTGGGGTGCACGCTGAATTATCACGATTGTACCCACAAGATGATGAGGACTTCGCGGACGTGTTGCCGGATCCCTTCTCCCTCCCTCGTATTAAACTCCATGCTAGAAGCCTCGGAGGTCAATATTATGGAGGTCGTTGGTAGATACTCTCGAAAGTCAAGTTCTCATGTCGATGGTTGGAGGTTTGGAAATCTTCGCGCGTTGGGTTCCCATTGCACTCTCACCGGTCTAGCCGAAGCCATCGTGAATGCAGAGGTTCCACTAGGCGCTGCCTCCTAGGATGAGTAATGCGCCCCCCCCCCCCCCCCCCCCCCCCCCCCCCCCCACCCACACACACACTTGGCAAAAACACATGCAATTACAATAATGCAAGAGGTATCATAATTACGGATGTAATACTGCGCGGTCGCCTCCCGCTAGAAATATATTAGCACCAGCAATTTCAACAAAATATTTTCCACAGGGTCGAGATGGTCTTGTAGACGATATGTTTGAGGTAGCACCCAACATCATGCTAATAATGAAGACATAAAAAAGGGTTATATGTAAAAAGTCACATGTGACCCCTTGCACAAATAGACAATACAACCCCACAGACGGGTCTGGAGTTTAGGGTATCCTAAACCTCAAACCCTAAACCTAAAACTTAAACCCCTATCCGACCCCTTTAATTACACATGTAGTTACAATAAAACACATGCTTCCATAATCACACGGACGGCGCATTACTTATCCTAGGCTTCCTCATTATTCGCCTCAGCCACACCCATCCCGCTTGATCCCGGACAACGACACGCACACGAGCAAGACCTTCGTGACCAAAAGGGGACGTTGCGCCCGATTGGAGTTGGCCCCGTTTTAGTTAGTTTCGTGAATCGCGCGCTTCTCGCCGTAATTGGCGACGAAGTGCTTCAATGGTTGGCTGCTCGGCACCAATTTAGGGATGGCGTCTGCGGCGGGGTTGAAATCGTATAGTTCATGGTTCGAGCCACGCTAGACGCCTAACCGGACTGGGCGGAAATGCAAAACGACACATCCAAAGAGTTCAACAAAGTCTTGCAGCGTCCCTTATTCGAGGAATTGTCATCAAGTCTCGCGCTTCGACCGTTGCTTCTCGTCGCTACGATGTTGTATGGCCGTCGAATCATCCATCTTTTTCTAATTTTACGACCCATCTACTAATGCTCATGAACCGGCTATGCGTATCCCGAGTACCTATGATTTGTCGTATCAGGTTATGCATGATTGCATGGTGTAGTGCATAGAAAACGCGGAGTTTTCTAAGTGCAGTGGAAGTAAGCAGTACGAACTTGTGTTGTATTGCGCACTGGAACGGAGCGACAGAAAATGCAAGTTTTATAGGCGCGTAGCTCCAAGTTATAAGGCAACGACCTGTGGGTCGGTCGCCATTCTCTCTTGAGTAACACTGAATGGCAATCTTGCCCCCCCCCCACTCCCCGCCATGTTAAGCGATTGGACTATTTCGAAGTTACAAACGCTTTTCGATTGGCCCCAATTTTTTAAGATGCGATAGCGCGAACAAGAGCGATACCCTTGTCTTGCAGGTTTGGTGAGGGAACAATGTACATCCTCTCTTGGAGGTTGCGTCATCCCGGCGGAACGTAACACCATACAACTCCATGTAACTACAACCCCTTGAAATCCGCCGACGATTTAGGACGTGGAGCGTGGGGAGCACGTGCGGAGGTTGAAGAGAAGGGAGATGGTACTACGAGTACGAGCAAGCTGGAGGAGCAGTTGTACTTGGTGTGCTTATTTCGAAGTGGCCGGTAGTGTAGTAAACCCCGAGACTGTTAATGACACAATGGGACATTAGTGGCCACGGAGATTCCTTCCTTTTCTTTAACCAATGCCCGTGTTCGGACCACCTCGGTCAGTACACTCTGAGTTGTATCAAGGTTGCGTTCTCGGGGCCATATTCTTCGCGTTAGTTGTCTTTGGGGTATACAAAAAGTTGGTTGCCATTGCCCCGAACGAATCCATTGCTTGCGGCTATTTAGACAATAATAACTTCTTTGGACCCCCTCCGTATATCGTGGCTATTGGCGATGCTATGTCGGAGGCGTATGCTAGCGTCGTTTTCACGGTGACCATCCCTCATCGACACTGTCGGTGTCGGTGATGCTTCTCATAACATACCCGACGGCCACATTATGCGGGGAGTACGTGTGTTTACGGAAGGGACAAAAAAATTGGGGCGGGGGCAATGGGTACATCCGACTTTGCTCGAAACGTGTTTAAAACGGCCTTAAGCAAGTACGAAGCCTATGGCGAGCGTCTAAGGGGTCTCGCAGCTCACATGCACTCTCACACTATGCTACGTATCCATTACCATTGTAACCGCCGCTTCGGACACTTTGCCCGTCCGATCCCCCGCGGTCTTGGCATGGGCTAGGGCTACGGTGACATTGACAATATGACACCGTCGTGACCTTCCTTGTGCGCGATGACAATGCCACCCTTGATGTGGCAGCTGAAATATTGGGCCTTCCCGCAGCTAGCCTACCCCGCAACTCTTGTTCCAAGATGTATCTTTCCATACGTTTCGGAGGAATATGCACGAGTACACCTAACTCATCCACCACTACCAATCTCACCTCCCATATCACCCTCCGCACTGACCCCCATGACAAACTCATCTAAAAAACACGACTCGACGCAACACGTGTCCTAGCGCAACTCTTGTTGTCCAATGGCTGCATCATCTCCTTCTCGTATACCGCATCAAATCTCACACGACCACACGCCGCACCTCCACTCACCGCACCCACACACGCTCCTGACTAAAAACTACCACCCTCACGCACGTCACACGCTCCGCGGGGGGGGGGGGGGGGGAGTAAAAAATAAACCCCCAACACCCTTTGGAGAGGTTGGACTTAGGCGGTACACGGTTTGGCCTTGACTTGTAAGTTTCCTGCATGGCATAGTTGGGAGGGCCAAGAGAGAGCAGCCGGTTTCGCCCGGTGCATGTTGTAAACAATTTCAATTTCAATTTCGGAGGCATGGGGATGGGGGACTTGGTTGCCTTGGTGGATGCGGCCCATCTCGGAGCGGCCGGTTTGGCAGCGGGCTATGCTATCCGTTTTCTTACAACGCAAGACGCTCGCGTGCTCGGGAATACCCACGACGAAGTTCCGATGGAGCCGACCATGTACGGACGGTTAGCGACTGCCATGACCACATCGGTGTCAAGCAAACCAGGTACACCGGACGGAGATGACGTCGACAACGAACCCATGTGGTCATTAGAAATCGCTTCGGCGTGGGCACGCTTGGATGCCGCGTGCGGTTCTCACGCTCTCACCGAGTCCGAACTCCTCATAATAACAACCTTAGCGATGCTTCCCTGAAACGTCCGACGGTTGCTAGCGCAAGTTGCGTAGCCGGAGCCCGATCATACAAGGAGCAAATTACTCAGTCCGTTGATGGCGTGCCCTCGCTCGTACCCTTTTCCGCCTTTGCCACGGACATCTTTCCAAAGCTACAAGTCGACATTAGTGAGTGCGTCAACTTGCTTCGCTTCGCGAAGCTCGCTCATAGGTTTTCTTACCGTGCTCGGCCGGAGTCTAGGCGTTTTACATCTTGTCTCGGTCACGGCAACCGTGCGGTTTCGGTTTCGGACCCACCTACATCGGGTTGCATGGGCAAGCTCCGTGACAAGTTCCCTAAGCACTTCTACGCCGTTATCCGCGTCGCGGTCTATCTGTTGCATATTCGATATGCCCTCATCCCGTATCCTCTCAACTCTTCGCTCCCCCACTGCTTCTGATTCTTGCCATATCTCGGTTTAAGGTATGCGGGGTGCATTCGCGTCGGCGGGTGTTGACATGTCGGTTGATGCGGGGGCTAGTGCATTTGCAAACCACTTGGCTCGATGCGGATGAGATGCTTCGGTCAACACCGCTCACTCTTGGTTAGTGACGGCCCTTGCGGAAATCATCTCCGAGGTTCGTGGCGCATTCGGGGTTGGCGTCCATGTTGTCACGGATCCCACGACGTTAGGTCAACTCCCCAACCGCAACGACGGCCTCCCCGCGGACGTGGGTGTCTTGCACTATCACGGCATACGAGGCTCAAAACTTGCTCTTGATGCCGTGGTTTCCGGCTTGTTCGGCGTTTCTAGCCCCACGTCTCCCGAAGTCACTCTACGCCGTGCTGATGAGACCAAGTTCGAGAAGTTCTCGGAGGGGGTGAGGAGTCGCACCGACATCCGTTTCATTCCCTTTGCACTCACGGAATTTGGTACTCTCGGCGGCCACGCCACGGAGTTCTTGAGTGAGCTCGCCAGGAAGGAAGGCAACCGCCTCTAAATGGATGCATGTGGGCAAGTTGTTGGCTTCATGGCGCCGAAAGGTTTCTCTCGCCGTCCATGTCGCACACTATGACAACGTCTTGCGTTGCTTGTCCACCGCCGCAAACGGTTTGGAGGCCGCTTCTTTCTCGGCTAGGATACCTTCTAATGCCACGGCGCTCTTCGCCCGCGCCATGGGCTGCAAGCGCCCCCAAGCTCCTCGACCGGCGTGTGAAGCGCCGCTTGTTGCCCCCACGTGTCGCACTTTCAACGTTGCCGAGATGTTTCCTTACTTCCTCAGTTTTATCGGTTGGGTTTGTCCACAATGTAGTGCGTTCCTTTGCCGTGCTTTGGATTCCGTGATCCTTTTGTCACTCTTGCGCTCTTGATCCCCTTCCCTTTTTTTACTTGTACAATAAGTTATTGTTTTTCTTTTCTTCTCCAAGTTCATCATGCTTTTGTCATAATTATAATTCATTTTCTGTGTCATGATGTTTACAAAACAGTACGGGTACCAAGAATAAAACAATACGGGTACCCGTACTTCATTGCTTGTGTTTGACTGTATATAAATGGGCACCGCCGCCTCTAGAGGGTGCAGGTGCGGGTTACCTGCCAGTTCCATATTCCGGGGGCGCTAAAAAACTAAAAAATAAATATAATATAATAATAAATGATCGCCCTACGCGTAGACTGCAAGAAACACCGGGCTCTTCCGCGCCACAGATAAAGATTCGCGCCAGCTCATTACAAATAGGCTAGCGTGGCGAGCGCAATGGCCATTAAATGAAATAAAGCAGAAGAAATATAACTGTTAAAAGAATATACATCCGGCCTTTTCGACAGATGCAAGGTACATAAGTACATTTATCGTCCTAGTTGTCCGCTGGAGGCAGCGTGGCTGCTTCTCGTGCGACTGACTACCCGGACGTTTGGACCGCAGTTCACCAGTGAAACCAACTCTAATAACAAACGCCTCGCCGTCACGTTAATGACAACCTTTCGCTTCAGCTTCTCCTCCGTCCCCCGCGTCTCCCCTCATACCTGCTACGATGATGTCCTCTGTCACGATGTCCGCTGCGGCTCGCATGCGCCCGGCAACAGCGAGCTTCAAGACTTCGACCGGGCGCACGGCAGTTGACGCTGCCGTTCCCGCATCATTCGTCCTCAACTCCCGTCGCTCTCTGCTCCTCGGCGCTGGCGCGGCCGCGGCTGTTGTGCTTGGCTCCGCACCTGATGCAAGGGCTAGCTATGGCGAGGCCGCGCGTGTGTTCGGCTCGAAAACCAAGAGCTCCGAGTTCACCACCTTTGTGGGCGATAATTACACCCTTCAAATCCCCGCGAAGTGGAATCCCGACAGCTCCCTTCTCGCCGGCTCCGACTTGCGGTAGCTCACCCACTCCGTATCAAGCTGTCTCCCTGAAACTTGGGGCAATATGTACCTTACCAGCAAAATTATTACGCTGACTGGCTGAATTTGTTACTGCTTTCTAGTTATGCGGACAACATGCGCGACGACGGCGGTAACTTGGACGTGATTGTGAAATCCGCTGAAAAGGGCAGCATCGAGGTGCGCCCGAACTGAACGAAAGTAGCTTTGCCCTTCCTCGACCTCGAGCTTGAGTTTATCTTTGACATGAATTTCGGTAATGTCATTTGTTTGCAGGAGTACGGTGACCTGAAGACTTTCTTGCCCAAGGTCTCATACCTGCTCGGGCAGCAGAGCTACGAAGGCGCTACCGACTCGGAGGGCGGTTTCAAGTCCGGGAGGGTAGGTCGCGGCACCTGTGTACGACTTATTTATTTCTCGTTTTTCCGTAGCGAGTCGAATTCCACACTTTGAAACTTTAGAGATAGGATTTGGTGCTGCTGACTGACGGCTGACTGGAGGGAGCTGTGGTGTGGCGCAGGTGGCAGCCGGCTCCATCCTGGATCAGGACGTCATCACCGACTCGAAGGGCAAGTCGTACTATTACTATCACATCCTTACCCGTACCGCCGACGGCGAGGGCGGCGGCCGTCACCATCTGCTCGTTTCCACCGTGTCTGGGGATAAGCTATACACCTTCCAGATCCAGGCGTTGGATAAGCAGTGGTTCAAGGGCTTTGACCGCGTCATGGAGGGCTGCGCCAAGTCTTTCACAGTGGCTTAAATAGAAAACTGAGCAACACGCCGTCTGTTTACACCTTACTTGAAGCATTTAAATCCAAAATATCAATATGCTCTTTTATAAGAATTGTCACACCTCCAAACGACCAGTTAGGTAACCATTGCCTAAGCTCTTGCAGTTCGAGACACAACCATTGCTGTGTTTACAGTCTCTGGCGTGAAATTCGTCGGGGCTTACACTAGAAGCGCGGTGATATAATAACAATAAAGCAACATGTCTTGCGGCTTTTATAAAACAGTCGCCGGGCTGGACGAGCTTTGAATGGTATTGTCACTCTTTGGATACTCCAAGAGCGACAGCATTTGCAATTCGGGGAAGTGTTTGGACTAGCTTTGAGAGGTTGAGAAGGCGATATTTACACAGCTTTGCTAGCTCACTCAGCTGAAATAGCGCGAAGCAAATGTGGTAATGTCAATTACAAGTATGTTAAAGCGCTGCGAAGTTTACCTAAGTTCCTGACAGGATATAATATCAGCCCGTAATCCAACTCGCTGACAACAGCGGATCTAACAACATAAGGGCAGATAGGTCTCATGGTCACCCGTGGTGACGGTGGTACTATGCGTAGGAGCGTACCCAGCAGACGGCAGTTTCGCTGTCACAAAGTCGCTCGAGACAGTAACATCTCGGGATATGTCGGTACTCCGTCGCCTCAACTCTCGAGTGCTGAAAGATGATCACGTCGCATCCAGTGATAAGTTTCGCTGTGGAAGGCTGCCGGTATACCTGTGGCTATGAGCGTCGCACTTACATTTACTCTTTCTTCTATGATTTTGTTGACCCGACACGGCCGACAGTCAAATAAGCGACCCTTTCTTGAGCGTGGTGAACTACCATCTAGTCAAACTTCCGTCCAAGCAGGCGTCTTGATACTCGTGCAAGGCTACGCGACTTGGACGCCCAGTTTAAGCCCGCCCGGCGCACAGCTACGCGACCTCCCGCCCCTCAGCTGATATTCACACAAGCACATCCGGCCTCTAGAGTACCCGTCGCGCTCTCGCTATGTGATGCCACATTTCGTGAAATCCGACGGAAGAAACGCCTTAGATTGATAGCGTGTCCAATATGAACCACCTAATGCATGAGAAAATAAATTTCTTACAAGAAAAAGCAGCGGAGGCCACCAAGCAAAACATCTCATCTTTCGCGGATGGTGGCAAAGTTCATCTGAGAACCGACCTTAAACAAACCACCAAATGCATAACTGCAGGGCGCGCGCTTGCGCGCGCGCGGGGGGTGCGGAGCGAGAGATCCCCTCTAGGGTCGCGTGGGATAGTTGCTTACAAAAAGTAAGAACGATATGCATGGGAGGTGGGGGATCCCTGGTTGATGCGAGTGATGCGAACGTGGGCGGCGATGCATGCGGTGAAGTTGCACTCGCCGCGATTGTGGCGGTTAGCCTCTGAAAGCTAAACGCTAGCACAAATCTGTTCTAGTCTGTCTAGCTCTGTGTCATAAGATTGCAGAATGATGTTGTCGAGAGGCAATTGATGAAAGATGTTTCACTGCTGTACTTGGGCAGTAGATGTTGTAAATGAACAAAGGAATTGTTAAAAGGTTCTGTCACCTCCCTCTACTGCACTGGGCTTAAATAGGTTTCAGCCCAGACTGGTTACGCCTGCAAGCTATGCTTACGTGTCAGGCGTTAGTGCTGTTCAACCGTCGTCATCTGCCTCGAGACGCGGCCTGCCTAGCATTGGGTTTCACGACGCGGCTCCTTCTGCATTGGAGAGCTCGTTCTGGCGCGTCATCTGGCTAGTTAGATTAATTATGCATATCTGTACGTACCGGGAGGTACTGGTCGTACTGTAGCATCAGCACCATTACAATATTGCAGTAGCGACGTACCCACGAGTATACGTCCGTCCTGTGGAAAAGCACGAATTGGAATTCGTAACGAGTACCTGTACAATGTCCTGCAATGTACTGTTGCAGGACTGTACTCGTCACACTCGTACCCTCCCCCTCTTGACAGATCAATGAGGTCGCCGCGAGGCAGACCTCCGTGGTTCTTGGCTCCTTTACTGAAGCAATTACTGGGACTCAGGAATGCGCGCTGGGTGAGCGTGCATAAAATCAATGTACGCCTGAGTCTTGGCGAACTTGCGCCATTGGGGCGTCTCCAAGAATTCTTGTAACGCAACTGTTCGATGCACCTCGTTCAATCGGTGCCAGACAGGTGGAATGTCGTCATCACTGAAATGCGTCATGAAGAGCAAATATTTGCCTCGTCGCCCAGGTAGCGACTTGATGCACACAGCAGAGATGTGTGAGATGTCAAACTCCTCGTCGTCTCCTTCAGGGACAGTCACCGGGACAGCTGGCCGTAGCAGAGCGGTAGAGCAGGGTCTTAAGTTGTTAACGTGGAACACAGGATGTAAGCGTACTGTCGCTGGAAGTTTTAATCTGTAACTGTGTTTCCCAATCTGCTCCTCCACTGAAAAAGGGCCAAGCTGTCTGTCTCTGAGTTTCCTGTTCGGCTGTCCTCGCAGAAAAAGATTTGCTGTGACGACTGACACCTTGTCTCCCTTAGCGAAGTGTGGCGCTGTAGACGGTTCTGTGCGCGCTTGCATCTCGTTCTTGTGTAGTTGTAACACTGAGCGTACCAAGCTGTGTACTTCCTGTAACAATCTCAACCGTTCTGTTGCGTCTTGCGAAAAAGGAATCGATGGTCGCATGCTGAAGAGCAGGTCAGGAGGCTCCTCAGGAGAAAAACCAAAGTTAGCCTCGAACGGCGTGTGCTCAATTCCAAGTGCACGCGAAGCGTTGTACGCAAACTCCACTTGCGGTAAAAGTGTCGACCAGTCAGAGCCATCATAGCAACAGAAGCAACGAAGAAGCTGCTGAAACGTGCTGTTCACGCGCTCTGTCAGTCCGTCTGTTTCTGGGTGTCGGCTGGTAGACATGTTTAGTCGCGTTCCAAGGCGTCTCCACAATGTCTGCCAGAAGGCGCTGACAAATTTCGGGTCGCGGTCACTGATCAGCACTCGGGGCAGTCCATGTAAACGGTAGACTCCCTGTAAAAACAAAGTTGCAGTTTCTTCGGCAGTAATCGACTCTGTGCATGGCAGAAAATGGGCCATTCGAGTTAGATGGTCTACTACAATCAGCACACTGTTAAAGCCGTTGCTCTCAGGCAAGTGTGTCAGGTAGTCAAGACCAACTGTGTGCCACGGTCTGGGTGGAACAGGTAACGGGTAAAGAGTCGCGGCCATCTGAGGTCGAATCTTCGCTCGTCGGCACACGACGCAGCGTTCACAAAAATCTTTCACATCTTGGCGGATTCGTTTCCACCAGAATCTGTCGAGTGCTTTAGCAAGAGTGCTAGCAACTCCTCTGTGACCGGCTGACGAACTTTCGTGCAGCTCTGCGATCAATTTCAGTCGGAGCTCAGAGTTCTGTGGAATACAGAGGCGATTGAGACGCCAAAAGTACCCGTCTCTGGCTTCTATCCGGCTGTCTCTTGTCCACTCACCATCGTCCCCATAAAACGAATCTCGTGAGAACCCCTCGCGAATGAGATCAGCGAACTCAGGGCTCAGCTGCAACGCGTCAACAGTCAGTGAATTTAACTGTGCGTCTTCAAACAGCAGCTGGGACTTCCGTCGTAATTCTCGATCTGACGGAACCTCGCCATCCCAAAATAAGGGTACTGTGGCCTGAGGTACGAAGTCTGGTCGCCGGCTTAACGGGTCAGCTTCGTTCAGAGCTCCCTTGCGATATGCAAGTGTCATCGAGCCCACAAACGGTTGCAAATCCCGCAGGTATCTTGCTTGCCGCTTGTTCAGCCTGTTGTTCGGTTGCCTGAGCAGGTGCCGCAGTGTGTCGTGGTCTGTTACGACAAGGAACTTAGAACAGCCTTCAAGATAGCACCTCCAATGCTTGACAGCTTCGCATACGGCCAAAGCTTCTAAGTCGTACGCAGAGTAAGTGTTACCACGCTCAGCTGAATTCAGCTTACGCGCCCAGTAAGAGACTGGTTGAAGACCGCCTCCTTGGTCTTGCAACAGGACTGCTGCAATCCCCACTGTGGAAGCATCTGTAGCTACGGTGAACGTCGCGTCCGAGCCGACCTCCGGAAGGATCAGGCATGGCGCGGAAATGAGCCGTAACTTGAGAGTCTCGAAGGCTTCCAAACAGGCAGGCGTCAGCGTAACCTTCTGTGGCTGGGACTTCCGCAGTAAGTCCGTCAATGGAGCCGTAAGGTCGCTAAAATGGTGTATGAATCTCGCATAGAAGTTGCAGAACTGTACGAAACTGCGAACCTCCTTCTGCGTCTTGGGCACTGGCCAGTCTGCAACGGCCTCGACTTTCTTTGTGGAAACCGAAATTTTTCCGGCTGACACAGTGTAGCCCAGATACTCCATTTCTTGCAATCCGAAGAAGCATTTCTTAAGGCGCAATTTCAGCCCTTCCTCCTTGAATCGCTGTAGCACTAGACGCAGGTGCTCCAGGTGCTCTTCCAGAGTTCGACTGTAGATACAGACGTCATCCAGGTAGACTGTCACGAACTTATGTAAAAAGTCGCGAAGTATGTCGTTCATCATCCTCTGAAATGTAGCTGGTGCATTACACAGGCCAAACGGCATGGCGACCCATTCCATTAAGCCATCAGGGGTCTGAAAAGCCGTCTTGTGAACGTCCTGATCACGCACTCGAACTTGCCAGAATCCAGAAGCGAGGTCGAGGTGTGTGTAAAAGTTCGCGTCCTTAAGTTCGTCCAGTGTGTCGTCCACACGCGGTAGCGGGTAAGCATCTTTACGCGTAACCTCGTTAAGACCGCGGTAGTCAATGCAAAGACGTAGCGAGCCATCAGCTTTTCGCACAAAAAGAATTGGCGAGCCGAATTCACTGTAGCTGGGGCGTATCAACCCAGCTTCCACTGCGTCTTTAAGCTGTCGATTAAGCTCAGCGCGCTCTGCGGGTGACAATCTGTTCAGACGTTGACGTCGCATCGGGCCAATTGTTTCAATGGGATGATCCCACTGTCGGCTTACAGGTGGAGAGTCGACAGGTCGCAGTAACTCCGGGAAGTCATCAAAGAGTAAAGACCGGAAGTTATCACGTTGTTCTGCTGTTAGTTCCTCTCCAGTGTGAAAGTCTGTCGTTTGTTCAGCGACTGACGTAAGTTCAATGACGTAAAAATCAGCATGACGTCCTCTGCTGCGGCGCGTCTTGCGCATGAGCTTCTGAACTTTCGTAGACGACAGGAGTAGACACTCAGGGCGTCGTTCCTCGAGTGTAGTCTCCACAGCTGTGCCGTCCATTAGTGTAAAAATTCTGGTTGTACCAAATTGTAAAGAGGCCTGTTCGTCATCAAGCCATGGTAAACCCAGGATTAAATCAGCTGTGCGTAAATCACGTAAGACATAAAAAGTCCGGTGAAACTCGTGTCGAGCCAGCTCAAAAGTGACGTCGCAGACTGTCGTAGAAGTCACTCGTTGTCCATTAGCGAGTCGAACTGGGGTTTTACTGGCAGACTTCCGAGTCTGTAAAGCAAAGCGTCGTACAAAGTCCTCTGACACAAAATCAAGTGTCGCAGCACAGTCCACTAATCCAGAAATGTGGTGTCCGCCATCAGGAGTTTTCACAGTCAGCTCAGTTCGAATTAACGGGCGAGCTTCCGTGAGGTCAGTCAGTAGGGCTGTAGCTGTCGAAGAAAATTGTCGCAGCGTAGCGATGGACTGTTCCGAGTCGTCTGTTGGTACAGGTACCGAGTCGGGTTGATCAGGTGCTGTAGGTTCTGGTGAGTCGTTAAACGCACAATCTGCGTCGACTAACCACAGCTGTACAGGCCAAGGGGCTGGAGCAACCACCTCCTGTTGCGCTGGATTCTCCAGTGACTGACGTGTAAAAAGCTGTGTCCTTGCTGGGAATTCTTGATAGAGTTTCCAGTGCTTAGTCACCTGAGTAAATTTCGCCCACTTCGGTAGTACAAATACAGCCATCGTAGATGTCGGAGATGTTCGACGACAATCCTCAAAATGCTGCGCAATCTGCTCAGCTAACTCCCAGGGTGGGTTGATGAACACCCTCTCTCCTGTTAAGTCTCTGTCTAGAATCGAGTCACTCGGCGAACAGTGAGGTAAGTCACCGTGCGAGTTAAGACCTTCATCATCAGCACATCCTTCCAACGTGAAGTTGAATCGTGCATGCAGAGGGTCAAAGACTGAGTCAACCAGTTTCCAATCAACTGAACGTCTGGTTACAGGTTTACGACTCTGTCTCTGCTTAGTCTGACGACGACGACCTGCTACTTGCGTTACAGGTGTCGCAACTGTAGTCGATGGAGATGCCGAAAGTTTATCGACGACCTCTGTCGCTAGCAGTGTCTCAGAATGAACAGTAGATGTAGCCGGCTGCTCCAGTTCATTTGTAGAACAGCCTTGCCACCATCATTGCTTCTTAGGTTGCATTGGTGCCTTGCCTTTGAACTCCGGGCATTGGAACAAACGGTGTCCCTTCTTGTGGCACTTGAAGCAAAGTCCTTCGTCCATGTGTCGCTTACGCTCCTCAGCTGTCATTGCATTTGCGATTGAATTAAAATCTTCGCGACCGGATGGTTGACCACGTCCACCATTGTTGCCACCACGACCACCATTGTTACCACCTCCACGTCCACGTCCGCGGCCTCGTCCTCGGCCACCCTTGTTACGTTTCCAGACGTTAGAGGCTTCCTCAAAAGGGTCTTCAAGGTTGCGCTTGCGAGAGGATTGGGTAGATGGTCCAGCAGCAGACCTTGCATGCCTAATTCCGGCGAGTCTGTCACGACGTCATTCAGAAAGTTTTGTAGCTCCGCGAGCGTAATCTGGTAACCTAGTTGCGCTCGGTGTGATCTAGCCAGTCTCTGGAGGTCCACGTTTGCAAGACCAGTAATGAAGCGTACACACTGTACCTCCGCTGTCAGGTCTTGACGAGAACGGCGTAAGTAGTCGTTGTACTTCTTAGTAAAAAGCGCGTAACTCATCGTGTTGCTCTGTGTAAAACTTAGCAAAGCTTTAATTGCGTCATCCTGAATGTTCGGAAGAAACGTAGACTTGCGTATCTCCGCAACAAGCTCGTTGTACGTAGATGGAATTGGAGGACGATTTTTCCGGTTCAACCACCATCCACCAAGGAGTCCAGAAAACTGTGAAGTAACCCAGAACACTGCATCGTACGAGTCAGCTGCAATCCCAAGCATTACAAAACGCTGAGGCTGAGCTTCGAGCCAATCCTCCAGTACAGGTGGGTCTTGACCATTCTGGTACGGTGAAGTAATGGCAGCCTTACGCTGAGTCTCCGTAAGAGTCACTGATAGTCCTGCCAAGTTGTGGGTAGGCATCGGCATTCCCACTCGTAAATCTGTAGGTCCCACTCCAGTCAGTCGGTTGATGTGTCCAACAATCAGCAGCCAGACAGAACCAGAGTCGACCGTTGTAAACCGGGGGTACATGTGGAGCTGTCTCGGGATAGACGTGTCTTCATGCATGACTGGAACATGTTGTGTCATTGCTCGATAGAAAGATTCCCACTGAGTCACGTAACCAAAGTGAAGTAAATCACTCTTGTGCTTCTCAGCACGAAGTAACCCAGTCTGTGCAGGCGTAAGTGTCAGACCGTCAGTGTTGATGATTTCCGGGACGACGTAAGTGCCATCCGGATTAACTGTCGACTGTTCCAAAACAACCTGCTCGACCTGAGCAGGTGTACGTAAGTTGCTCGTAGCAAACAGGACAGGAATAGACGCAGAGTACACGGAAACAAGCTGTCGTCCTTGAGGTAGCGTAACGTTCACAGGTTCACCACTCAACAGCGTCAAATCATCCGGTGTCAAAACAAGACCGGTCTCCTCGTGTAATTCGCGAATAGCAGCGTCGACAGGCTCTTCGTTGGGTAAGACAGAGCCAGCAGGGAACCAAGTTCTACCAGTACGAGGCTCACGCTGAAACACCAACTTCAAATCCGACCGTTTAGTTCCTCCAACGTGAATTACCAACACCACGTAATGACCAGGTCCAAGAGAAGCCATCTCAACTCAATCAAACAACGTCGAGCAGTTCAATAAGCGAACGAAAGCGTGCGTCGACCAAAGAGCTCCGAAACCAGTGTGGCGGTTAGCCTCTGAAAGCTAAACGCTAGCACAAATCTGTTCTAGTCTGTCTAGCTCTGTGTCGTAAGATTGCAATTGATGTTGTCGAGAGGTAATTGATGAAAGATGTTTCACTGCTGTACTTGGGCAGTAGATGTTGTAAATGAACAAAGGAATTGTTAAAAGGTTCTGTCACCTCCCTCTACTGCACTGGGCTTAAATAGGTTTCAGCCCAGACTGGTTACGCCTGCAAGCTATGCTTACGTGTCAGGCGTTAGTGCTGTTCAACCGTCGTCATCTGCCTCGAGACGCGGCCTGCCTAGCATTGGGTTTCACGACGCGGCTCCTTCTGCATTGGAGAGCTCGTTCTGGCGCGTCATCTGGCTAGTTAGATTAATTATGCATATCTGTACGTACCGGGTATTGCAGTAGCGACGTACCCACGAGTATACGTCCGTCCTGTGGAAAAGCACGAATTGGAATTCGTAACGAGTACCTGTACAATGTCCTGCAATGTACTGTTGCAGGACTGTACTCGTCACACGATGGTGGGAGAAGAACTCGAAGCACGGGTACTCCGCGGTGAAGCCGCACGACCCGTCCGCCGGGACGTCTACAATTCGTAGGGCGTTGTCTTGGAGAAAGGCGTCGCGTCCATGTAGCGTTGGAGACGGGGTCGGCGAGCATGCTATAGGCGGCGGCGTCGGAAGGCGTCGGATCACTCGGGTGGTAGATGTCGATGTTGGCGGGGCCCGGCGTTTGCGAGGTCGTGACGGTGGAGATGGCGGCCGATGGCGGCCGTGCGCGTCGTTGACGATGTGAGGAGCCTCCGGCAGGGAAAGGCGATATTGTAGCCCATCGTCGTATGTTGGCGGATTGTCGTTGTGAAGGCTCCGTAGAAGCGCGTCGGCGAGCGCGACCGGGGCGGTGGCATGTGTGTCGGCTGCGAGGCGCTAGAGGGTGGCGGTGTACTCGGCACGGAACATGTGGTCCGTCGCGGTCACGTCTGCGTCGGGATGCCAAGCTATGCGCAAGCGTTCTTTTGCTTTTTCCCGCGCGGCTTTGTCAGAGCCGCGGGGCCAAAGGGGCAGCAAGAGGGTCAAGGCGTCGAAGGTGCGAAGGCGGTTCATAGCGACGACCACGCTCGAAAGGTTTTTGGCGCTGGCGTTCGGCGGGCGTAAGTCTAGCACGTACGTCTTGTCTCGCGAGAAAGTTGCGCCTTGCTCGAAGATGTCCGGAATCATGCTGAAGCCGACGCGCTCGATTTGGATGCTCTTGACAATGGACCCGCTCTCAAGGCGAAAGGCGGTCGGGAAGCGCAGCGTGAAGTACACGGTTGTGGGTAGGACTGCAACATGGCCGTCCGGAAGGTCGTGACAAGCGCGGTGCAGAGGGATGCCGAAAGTGTGCGGACGCACCACCATGGCACGCGGTATGCCTCCGAGGGTAACAACCGGCGCGTCCGGCGATGGGTGTCGCGCGGTCGCGTCATCCAGCAAGAGAGCGACTGCGGTGGCGCTGTTGTTGTTGGAATAGAAGCAATCTATGTTTACGCTATGGCGGAATATGTACGGCATGCCGTTGTAGAAGTACATAACGCTCGGAACGTCTCCCGTCTTGTTGTGTGTCAGGCGGCCGAGGAGGGTGCGGAGGCAGCGATCGGTGACCGGCGTCCAAGCGTCGTCGCGGCCAATGCGCATCCTGTCTTTGGCGCTCCATCGGATGAGTTGTTGTTGATCTTCTGCGGCGCGACGCGGAAGCAAGGCGTGGACAATAGCGTCGCCTTCAGTATGATGTAGCACCATGAAATGCGCGTTGCGAAGGTTCGGGTGATGGATGGAGGCGGGTTTTTTTGGTGCTCCAATCGCGCAAGCGTTGATGCCGTCAAAATCGGCGTCCGTGAGGCGCCCGATGATGTCCCATCCGGGGCCATCGCGCTGGGCGTTCGCTGCGGTACGACTGGCGGCGTCGGCCGCCGTGCCGGCACGGATGTCCCCGTTGCCTTGAAACAGCGGTGCGCCGTGAACCGGACGATTTTGATGGTGGTCGCCCGTCAGAAGGACGCCAATCCCGCCAAACAGAGAGTGGGAGGTGTCCGGCGTGCGGCCGCAGTCTCGCATGGTTAAAAAGAGTTGTTGCTCAATGGCCGCGAAGTGCTTACCCGTCATGGTGAATAGCTCGTCCACGATGAGTAGACGGATGTCTTTCCATGTCTCCTGAAGATCCAACTTCGCTCGCGTCCCCCGCATCGGCGTGTCGTTTCCCCACCTCAATTTGAAAAGGTCGCTCGATGTGCCGAATACCATGCTAGCGGTGGTCGCTCCGATGTCGCCCATGAGGTTGATGACCGCTCGATGAGTGTAGGCGGTGACGGCGATCCATCGCGCGACCCCGTGCTGGTGCGCGAACCACACGATGGCGATGACCGCCGCGCTCTTCCCGGTCCCAGGCGGCCCGATCTGTTTCATCCGCAAGGGGGGCACCGCGGATATGCTGCCTTCGTTGCTCAATAGGTCCAACAGGTATTGGCATCCGAGATGGAGGGTCAGGTGTTGCTCCTTCGCGACGTGAAACAGTTCCTATGCTGGGCTTGTGCGGAAGCATGTCCCATGTTGGGCGGCTCGAAGAAGTGGGTGCCGAGGCGCCCGCGACCGGGGTGAATGGCCGCGGCTCGACGCTGACAAAGGTGGTGGAGGCGCGGCCCGAGGCATCGGCCCCATCCCCCCCGACGCCGGCTGTGTTGTCGGCTTCACCTTGTCGTTCGTTCGCGGCGCGGCGGCTGTAGCCCTTAACGTCATGTTTCCACCTCGCCTCGTGGTCCTTGAAGTGCTCGGGCGTGGCGCGGACGGTTGCGATGTTTCGGGTCGTCTCCTTCGAGGGTGACGGCTTATCATGGCGCAGCATCACTCGAACTTCTTCTGCGTACTCAGCAGCCATAGTGAGTTTCCCGGTGCGGCTGGGCACGGCCTCGGGCAAGTCCACGAAAACTTGTAGGGTGGGATCGACTTGGTGTGCGTGTTCTTGGTGCATTTTTGGCGTCCCGGCGTCTGTCTCAGCTTGCCGCATCTCGTCGCGCTGCACGAGCACATCCGTCCGGGCCGTATTTTTGGCGCGGACGATGTCATTGTTGTTTTCGAGGAGGCGGTCGCACACCCGGCGGCGCTTGTCTGTCATTGCGGCGCGCTCTCTTTCCCACGCGACCATCCATTTGTACCTTGTACAACGGGGTCGTCATCTGCAACGTCTCCGTCGTGAACAATGGAAAAAGCTTGAT
Source organism: Tetraselmis chui (assembly GCA_026401115.1). Taxonomy (NCBI): domain Eukaryota; kingdom Viridiplantae; phylum Chlorophyta; class Chlorodendrophyceae; order Chlorodendrales; family Chlorodendraceae; genus Tetraselmis; species Tetraselmis chui. The sequence continues at coordinate 28,473 of JAPMLY010000957.1, forward strand.
AATACTCTCCCTCGCCAAATATATGAATTAGAAATATATATATACATAAATTGACGTTTATATATATATTTCTAAAATGGTATATATTATAAATAAATAATATACTATGTGTTAACTTATACTATATTCTTCACAATTATACTACATGTTAACTTATATATTCAAACATAACCTTTCATCATATTTATTACTCTTGGTCGGCTTCGGAAACGCGACGAAGTGGCCATGCAAGGCCTTGTGGCGGAAAGGAGCGCAATTTCGGTAGCTATTGTCTTGTATGGTGATCAGGTAAGAGGAGGTGACCACAAACCCAACAAGCGCCCGTTCGACGAGCGTAAGTCCAACTTGTTGCAACCCATGGGGGCAACATCCTACGTCCAAGGATCGGATACTTTCGGTAGGGAGGTTTTTTTTCCGGAGCGCCATGTCGCACTTCCGACACACAGGAATGTCTTCCAAATTCGAACCATGATATATTTCCGCCACCACTAGACGATGGTCGTCCGACATCCGGCGGGGCGGTCTACTAGTCGCCGCTTTCACATCACCGTAACGTCCAAGCATAGGCTGTCGATAGCGAGGGAAGCTAATGTTTCCTACTGTAAGACTATCTGTCCCAGGACCTAATAATTGCAAAAGCGGTTGGAGGCCAATTACATAAGCAGGAGAGGGAGAGAGATATTTGTACATAATTAAGTTATGTAAGTAAGTATATCTGTTTGATACTGTATACTACTACTGTATTCGAAATATCAATCGGCTATTAGCGATATTTTATTATATCAAAGCCAACACGTTTCTTATTCCTGAAAATGCGGAAAAATGTTCCGAATAACGGACAGTCAATAGCCGAAGATATAACGAGCGATGCACGACTAACTCTGCCCCATAAAAGTGATTGGTAGACCACAACTACTCACATAACTTCGCCCTTAGGGCATCCATGGTAATCTATTAGGGCTTTAGGGCATTCTAGGACAGTATGGGGTAAGATTAGTGCTAGGCAGCAACCTTTTGGTCAACAAAACTTGGTGCGGGTTGAGCGATCAGTGCCGCATCGCTCGATCTTACAACTAACGCACCGAACACCACCTGTCCCACCAAGCCCCCACTGGCCTCAAACTCGGTCTTTCAGCTGCCCTTTTTACACCAATCGACAATCAATTGAGTGGACTGCCGGGTCCATGCGTTTGTGGCAAGTATGAATGAGACGTTGCACGATGCGAGTCGACGCCGCTCTGACAGGTATGTGCGCCGAGTATTTTGAATTCAGTACTATTTTTTTTAAAGCTCATGCAAGCACCCACCAAAGCGCACGTGCTATATCTCCCCTATGAGTGCCAAATTTTCACACGACGACGGCTTCCTGAAATACAATCATTCTATGACTTGCACAGAATACGGGTGGCTGCCAAGCCACGTTCGTCCGTGGGCTCCTCATCACCATTGTCGGGAACAAAGCATGTGCATGTGTTGGTGGGAGTCGAGCGACCGACGAGGCTGTCGGTCCCTTACGTCAACCTCGACAAAAAGCAACAAGAACAGCTTTTTCAGCTAGCGTGCAGTCGTTGGGCTCAAGGGAGAAAGGGCGGTGTTGGTATGTTGGAAGCCGGTTTGGCCGTTGCCAAGGAGCTTAGAGTAACGGTGGGATCGCCTTATTACGGCGCGCTAGAGATGGGCGTGTACATGCGGACGAAAAAAAATGAAGGACCTACTCGACTTGGCATCGGCCGCCTCCCAAGAGGAGAACATACAACTGACACGACCGGCTACACAAGACGACAATGATATGGAGGGAGTAGCAGCACAAAATGACTGGCAACATATCATTGGTGTGGACATGGGTGCACACAGGAGGGGGAATGCTGGTCGGAAGACTAAAGCGTTTGGAGCAAAGCGTGCAGAGGAGGAGTCTCACCTCCGATTTAAGGGAGCGCCAACGTGGATAGATTACAGCGACCGAGTCTATAAGGCAGTTAAAGCGGCTCATCAACACAGGAGGGACAGCCAAGGCGTTAGTATCTCAGCTGCAGCGACACGTGCCGGTGCGGAACTACGCGAATCTGGTATTGTGATAAGTCACCGCCAACTCATGCGGAACCTACAAGAAGCCAATCTTACCGGAGAGTTTCAGCCGCCGGAGAAGCCTGGAGGCGTCTTCATGCCTTTCGAGTTGGAAAAACGCATAGCTTGGGTGATTCGAGAGCTGCGAAAGAGATAAATGCCAGTTTTTAGACGTGATATCTTAGCGTGGGCAATGCCGCACCGCTAATGCCTCCACACGCACCTGCCACAGGCGAGAAGACTTATCTAAGTCAACATTCCTTAACGATTCATGGTTTAGGTGTTGATAACGACCCTATTACAAGGCCTCAAGTTGCCGGGGGTGATCACAGGTAAATACTTGTGTAGCGGGATCGGGCAACTTTTTCACGCGGGGTTGCTTGACATTAGTGTTTTCAACTAACGCTGGACCTACCTTACTTTGGGGCCTTCTCATGTAATCAAAAACACGGATGGGACAAATTTCACCAAGTGACCACGTCTGTGAAGACCTATAGAGAAGGTTTAACTACTTTGTGGTGGTGTTGCTATGTATAGGTCATCGAAAGGCATGTTCGAGTGACCGAGCGTTAGTCCCGACTTGACATTAGAGATGTTTACGGGTACGCGTTGTAATGACGTGCTCGATACGACGATACAACGAGACTGTTGAAGAAATACACAAGCAAGTATCAGCATCATAAGCAGCGACTCATCCATCAGTATTTCGGAATGCGTACGCTTCCCATACGGAAACCATTTCGTGGTGCACTCGTGGAACTGGCGCGGTAAGCAAAAGCGGTCGAAATTCATGTGCAATCAATATAAATTGCGTACAATAAACGGTGTGGCAAAAAATGCGTTAACGCGGAACTTTTCAGAAACAACACCGCGGATTATTCAATCTATTAGATAACATGAACTTGGACAGTAGGGAGAAATGGGAGGGGAACCAAGAGGGCAAGAATGACAAGAGGATCGCGGAATCCAAAGCACGACAAAGGGAAGCACTACATTGTGCACAAACCTAGCAAATGAAAGTAAGGAAACTCCTAGGCAACGCTGAGAATGCAACACATGGAGGCGACAAGCGGCGCCTCACGCGCCGCTCGAGGAAGCACGGGGACACTTGCGGCCCGTGGCGCACGTGAAGAGTGCCGTGGCAGGAGAAGGCATCCCAACATAGGAAGAAGCGGCCTCCAAACCGTATGCGGCGGCGGGCTCCCGCGCAAGACATTGTCCGCTTGAGCGACATGGACGGCGAGAGAAACCTTTCGGCGCCATGAGTCCAACGACTTGCCCACATGCATCCCTTTAGAGGCGGTTGCCTGCCATGCCAGCTCTCACAAAAAAGCCGCGGCGGGGCCGCCGAGAGTACCAACTGCCGTGGTTGCAAAGGAAATGAAGCGGATGTCGGGGAGACTCCTCACCCCTCCGAGTACTTCTCGAGCTTGGTCTTCTCAGCACGGCATAGAGCGACTTCGGGAGACGGGGGACTAGAAACACCCAACAAACCGGAAACCACGGCATTAAGAGCAAGCTTGAGCCTCGGATGCCGTGACAATGCAAGACACCCACATCCGCGGGGAGGCCGTCGTTGCTGGCGGGGAGTTAAACTATCATCGTGGGCTCCGTGAAAACCTCGACGCCAACCATGAGTGCGCCATGAACCTCGGAGATTATTTCCGCAAGGGCCGTCGTTAACCAAGAATGAGCGGTGTGGACCGAAGCATCTCCGCCGCAGGGACCCAAGTGGTTAGCAAACGAAGTGGCCCACGCATCACCCCACATGCAAACACCCGCCGACGCGAATGCACCCCGCATAGTTTGAACCGAGAGATGGCAAGAAGATGGGGAGTGAAGAGTGGAGAGGATGCGCGATGAGGATAGACCGAAGTTGCGACATACCACGATGAGGAAGACGGCGCCGTAGTACTCAGGGAAACTTTCGCGTAGCTCGCCAAGGCGACCCGATGTAGGCGGGTTCGAAGTTAAAAACGAAACGGCGCCGTGACCGAGACGAAATGCAAAACGCCTACTCCCCCTACCGGATGAGGGCAGTTAAGAAACGTGGGAGCGAGCTTCGCCAAGCGAAGCAAGTTTACGCGCTCACGAATGTCGGCTTGTAGCTTTGGAAAGATGTCCGTGGCAAACGCGGAAAGGGGTGCGAGCGAGGATAGCCATCGAGGGTCCGAGTAATGTGCTCGTAGATTGATCTGGCTTCGGCTACGCAGCCTACGCGAGCCACCGTTAGACGTTTCGGGGGAAACATCGCTAAGGCTCTAGTTGTGGGGGGTTCCGACTCGGTGAGTGTGTGAGAACCGCACGCGGCATCCAAGCGCGCCCACGGGGAAGCAAGTTCTAATGACCACATATGGGCTCGTTGTCGCCGTCGTCTTCGTCCGGTGCACCATTCATGCGGGACAACGTTGTGGTCATAGCAGTCGCTAGCCATTTGCATATGGTCGGCTTTATAGGAACCTCGTCGTGGGCATCCCCGCGCACGCGAGCGTCTTGCACTTTAAGAAAACGGATAGTGGAGCCCATTGCCAAACCGACCGCTCCAATAACATGGGTTGCATCCGCCAAGACAACCAAGTCCCCCACCCCCATGCCTCCGAATCGTATGGGAAAAGACATCCCGGAGCGAGTGTTGCGGGGTAGGCTAGCTACGGGAAGGCCAATATCTCAGCCGCTACATCAAGGGTGGTATTGTCACCGCGCTCGAAGAAGGTCGCGACGGTGTCACTGTAGCCCTCGCCCCTGCCAAGACCGCGGGGGACCGTACGGGCAAAGTGTCCGAAGCGGTGGTTGCAATATTGATGGATACGAAACGCAATGAGAGAGTGCCGGTGAGGTGCCAGATCCTTTAGACGTTCACCATAGGTATCATACTTGCTTAAGGATGTTGTGAGCAAGTCTCGAGCAAAACCGGATGTAACCATTGCCCCCCCCCCCCCCCAACACTTTCGTCCCTTCCGTGGCGACATGTACTCCCCGCATGATGTGGCCGTTGGGTAAGGTATCGAAAGCATCGCCGACACTAGATGGGAATACATACAGTTTTCACAGATGGTCACTTGGAGACCGATGCTATGCGTACGCTTCCGGCATAGCATCGCCAATACCCCCGAGAGACGCAAGGGTCCCAAGAAGTGACCATCTTCATAATAACCGCAAACCATGGATTCGTTCGGGGAAATCGCAGCCAACTTTGTGTATACCGGAGGGGCAACTATTGCGAAGAACGTGGCCTCGAGAACCGACTGGATAAAACCCAAATTAGTATCTGCAAATTCTCCTATTCAGATTGGGACGGAATCATACAACAATATGAGTGGCACCGACCGCGGCATGTTTGTCGCGTGTTTCTCATGTTTGTTTGAGTGGCAAACCCGGGTAACGAATGAACATGAGCGATGATGTAATAACTGGGTATCTTGCTAGTTATGCATGCCAAGCAAGTATCACTGGCATAATATGGGTACATATTCCGGAACAACTTTTGTTTTGCATACATGGGAATGGTTCGGTAAACCAACGCGCTCGCGATTGGTAAATGGAATGTTCAACTTAGACGAAATAGAAATTGGTTTGACTTACTGGTTTCATTGCTTTGGCTGAGACGGAGTCATATATCAATAAGTGAGGTGAACCCAGTGGCACCGCGTCTCGGTTTTCAAAAATGTGTCTCGTGTCGTTATTGTTATTTACAATCACGGGGAACGTGAGCGACGCTACAAGAAGTGCGTCCCCATGAGTTTACTCATATCTTCAAGTGGTGTCGGCAATCCCGTAGGGCATTTGCTTTCGGAGTCTTACATTGACTTTGTTGGAAACTGGGAATAGGGCAATGAAACAACTTGCTCGCGGCGAAAGACGTTCAATTTGATTACAAGCGAGATGATTAAGGCGCCTGCCGGCGGAGCAGCGGCGGCGGGCCCGCAGGGGGTGCATGCATGCCCGTCGGCACCTACCTCAACCTCCACGCGGTGGGCGATGGTAACCATGTAACCGTGTCAGGTCTGGCACGGTAGGGGGCTTAACGAGGTACCGGTAGCTGCGATCCGTGTGATCAACAACAGTTATGAAGCCATGTACGGAGGGTTTTTGAAATCATATCATCCGTACTACAACATTAAGATCTCCCGCTCGGGCCGTCCGGTAATTTTTTTGCTACTTGACACTCCTCATATACCGTTATTCCATTTTTTTATGGGGGGGGGGGGGGGGGGGGGGGGGCATGTATTTGCGAAGTATTTCTTGGCGAGGAGGGTACGGACGGACGATCAACGGCGGGTTCAAGGTGTTGGCGCTAGCGGCGTACAACCGGGAAGCAGCGCTAGGGAAGGGCGCTCGCTACACGTCGACCGGCATGTTGACGTCGAGGTGGCACAAGGGGGGGCAGCACGACACCAACAGCTAGGAGGGTTGTCGCGAAGGGAGGAGCGGCGAGGTCTGGCGGCAAGGTTATCCTCCGGATAGAACACCGCCGAAAAACTCGGTGCGGAGAGTTTGAATAATTTCCGCACCCCCGCGGCCTTTTTGGATCCGGCAAACGTGACCATGCCCTACCCCACCGATACCCACTATCGATAGGCACACTTTACATTGGAAAGTACGAGCCCGGGTCAGCGCGGAGGCTCGCATTCGAAACAAGGGTGCTCGACGGACGCGCGCTCGGTGGGTGGAGGGTTCTGCCGCTTGCTGATTTTTCAGACACATACTCGGGTACCATACAGAAAAAACCGGGGAAATGTCAAGGAAAATTTGCATAGTGGTGGCGGGAGCGCTAGCTTTTTCTATATGGTAGTCTTGGTCCCCCCACTTGCCCTCGAGTACGGCCAAAGCTTCTAAATCGTACGCAGAGTAGGTGTTACCGCGCTCACCTGGATTCAGCTTTCGCGCCCATTACGAGAGTGGTTGAAGTCCTCCTCCTCGGTCTTGCAAAAGGACCGTTGCAATCCCCACTGTCGAGGCATCATTAGGTGCGGTGAACGTCGTGTCCGAGCTGACCTCCGGAAGGATCAGACATGGCACGGAAATGAGCCGTATCTTGAGAGTCTCAAAAACTTTCAAACACGCATGCGTATGCGTAACCTTATGTGGCTTGGACTTCCGCAATAAGTCCGTCAATGGAACTGTAAGGTCGCTAAAGTGATGGATGAATCTCGGTAGAAGCTGCAGAATTGCACGAAACTGCGAACCTCCTTCAGCGTCGTAGGAACTGGCTAGTATGCAACGGTATCGACTTTCGTTGTCGAAACATAAATTTTACCAACCCACACGGTGTAGCCAAGATACTCCATTTCATGTAGGCCGAAAACCAATTTTTAAGGCGTAACTTCAAGCCCTCCTCTTTCAGTCGTTGAAGAACCTAACGCAAGTGCTCCATGTGTACGTCCAACGTGCGGCTGTAAACACAGACGTCGTTGAGGTAGACAATAGCGAACTTATGTAAAAGTCGTGTAAGATGTCATTCATCAATCATCATTCGCTAGAACGTAGCCGGTGCATTGCACAATAATCACAACAATAACGGCATGGCGACCCATTCCATAAGGCCATCCGGGGTCTGGAACGCAATCTTGTGGACCTCCTCATCACGTACTCGACTTGCCACAAGTCATACGCGAGGTCGAGGTGTGTGTAAAAATCGCGTCTCTGAGTTCATCGAGTGTGTCGTCCACACGCGGAAGTGAGTAGGCGTCTTTACGCGTAACTTCGTTAAGTCTTCATTAGTCAATGCACAGTCGTAGCGAGCCATCAACCTTACGCACAAAAGAATTGGCGAGCCTATCTCACAGTGCATGGGTCGAATCAGGCTAGCTTCCATCGCGTCTTTGAGCTGTCGGTTGAGCTAAGCGCGCTCGGCAGATGACAATATGTTAAGACGTTGTCGTTTCATCGGGCCAGTAATTTCAATGGGACGGTCCCACTGACGGCTTATAGGCAGCGAATTAATTGGTTGTAATAACCCCGGGAAGTCATCGTAGAGTTTCAACCGGAAGTTTCCACGTTGTTCGGCACTAAGCTCCTCTCCAGTGTGAATATCAGCCGGCAGCTCTGCTGATGGCGAAACGTCAATCGCGTAAAACTCAGCATTACGTCCTCTGCCGCGGCGGGTCCTGCGCATGGGTTTCTAAATCTTGGCAAATAATGACATAAGTAGACACTCATGACGTCGCTCCTCGATTTGCGTCTCCACTCCTGCCCCATCCATTATAGCGTAAAAACAAGTGTAGTGCCAAATTGCAAAGAGGCATGCTCGTCGTCAAGCCATGGTAAATCCAACACTAGATCAACAACGCGTAAATCTCGTAAGACGTAAAAAGTCCATTAAAACTCGTGACGAGCCAGCTCGAAAGTAATGTCGCACACAACCGAAAATGTCACACGTTGACCATTAGCAAGTCGAAATGGAGTCTTGGTCGGGGACTTACGAGTCTGCAAAGCAAAGCGCCTTACGAAGTCTTCTGACACGAAGTCAAGAGTCGCAGCGCATTTGACTAGTCCAGAAATAAGTTGTCCACCATCATGAGTTTTCACAATCAGCTCAATTCGAATTAGCGGCCGAGCTTCCGTGAGGTCCGTTAACAAGGCGGTTGCTCTCGGAAAAAAATGTTTCAGCGTAGCGATGGACTCTTCCGTGTCGTTTGGAGGTACACGTACTGAGGTGGGTTCATCAAGAGTTGTAGTCGGAACTTGATCGTAAAAAGTACAAGCATCATCAACTAACCACAAATGAACATGCCAAAGAGTAGGAGCAACAACCTCTTGCTGGGTTGGATCGTCCAGCGATTGGCAAGTAAACAGCTCCGTCTTTACTGGGAATTATTGGTAGAGTTTCCATTGTCGAGTGAGCTCGTTGAACTTAGCCCACTTAGGAAGAACAAACACAACCATCGTAGATGTTGCAGCTGTACGCCGACAACTCAAAGTGACGACCAATTTGTTTATCTACCTTCCGGGGTGGATTAATGAGCACGCGCTCTCCAAGCAAGTCTCTCTCCCCGATCGAATCACTCGGCGAACATTGAGGAAGGTCACTATGCGAGTTAAGATCCTCATCATTAGCACAACCCTCCGAAGTGAAGTCAAACCGTGCGTGCAGAGGTTCAAAATCAGAGTCAACTAGTTTCCAGTCAATCGAACGTTTGGTTGCATGTTTACGACTCCCTCTACTTGCTTTGACGACGACGACATGCTACTACTTTCGCAGGAGTCGCGACTGTAGTCGATGGAGGTGTCGAGAGGGTTTCGACGACCTCTGTCGATAGCAGTGTCTAAGGACAACCATCAGATGTAGCCGACTGTTGCAGTTCGTTAGTTTAAAAACCATGCCACCATCATTGCTTGATTGCTTCTTCGAAGGAGCACCAATCGTCGACTTGCCTTTAAGCTCCGGGCATTGGAAAAAACGGTGTCCCTTTTTGTGGCACTCATAGCAAAGCCCCTCCTCAATATGGCGTTTACACTCCTCTCGGGTCCGCGCTACAACGATGGTGCCAAAGTTAATTCGGCAAGTTTTTGGAGAACTTCGGCAGCGGCCTCCACGTCCACCTCCGCGACCACGACCTCTGCCAAACCCGGCACCGTCGCCATGTTTCCAGATTTTCGATGCCCTTACCAATGGGTCCTCATTAGGTCGCTTCTTGGTAGGTTGTCCGCCTCCATTTGTTGTCGACGGGCCATGTGTTGACTTATCACGACCCAAGTGTGGCGAATCGGTAAAACTATCGTTGAGGAAATTTTGTAGCTCCTCTTGAGGCCAAGTGTAACCCCTTTTCTACGAACGATGGGACTTGTCTTGGGTCCGAAGTTGGAAATCAACCCATCCACTGATGAAGCGGACACACTGAAGGTCGTCTGTAAGAGGCTGGCGAGACCTTCTTAAAAAGTCATTGAACAACAAAGTGCAAGCGGCGTAACGGATATTACCCTGCGTAATTCCCAGCATGGCATTAATTGCATCGTTGCGAATGTTGGGCAACAAGGACGTCCTACGAAGCTCCTCTGCCAAAGAGTCAAAAGAATCTAAAATTGATGCATGGTGTTTACGGTTGAGCCGCCAATTGTTCAAGGGTCCCGAAAATTGAGCAATAACCCACATAACGGCGTCGTAAGAATCAACAAAAAAATCCGAGCATAGCAAAACGTTGAGGTTATGCCTCGAGCCAATCTTCAAGCTCACGCGACTCGCGACCGGACTGGAAACGCAGCCTTACGTTGTGTCTGAGTGAGAGTTACGGACAAGCCAACAAAGTTTGTTGTAGGGGCCGGAACTACTCCCTTGCGTAAATCGGTCGGAGTCTCACCACACAACTCATTAATGTAACCCCTGATGAGCATCAACACATGGTCTGAGTCGACAGATGTAAACCGAGAGTAGGAAGGAAGCGATCTCGGTAACGACGTGTCCTCGTGACAAAGTACATGGTGAGTGTTAACACCTCGACGAAAAGTCTCCCATTGAGTAACGTAACCAAAGTGAAGTAACTCGAACTTGCGTGCTAACGCCGAAAGTAATCCATGCTTAGCTTGCGTAAGCGAAAGACCGTCAATGCCAATCGTTTATGGTACGACGTATGAACCATCTGATGAATTAATGGTCGATTGGGAAGTAACCGCGTGCTCGAGTTAGCAAGGTTGCGTAAATTACTTGTCACGTAGGGAACCATAACATATGATGAGAAGACGTAAACACGATGACGTCGATCTCCATGTAATGCAACGGGAACTGGAGCGTCACTCAACATGGTTAATAAGTCAATAGCAATAAGAGCAAGGCCAGCTTCCTCGAGTAACTCGCGAACATCAACAAGCTCTTCGATAGGCAAGATCAAAGCGGCAAGAAACCACGTTTTACCGGTGCGAGGCTCACGGTGTAAAGCAAGCTTAGTGTATGAGGATTTAGAACCACGGACATGTAGTACGACCACCACGTAATGACCAAGTCCGACAAAAGCCATTTCGAGTTAATCAAGCAGCGTCGAACAATTCAAGCGATAGCGAAAACGTGTGTCGACCAACGAGCTTCGAAAACAATGTGGCAGTTGGCCTTCTCAAAGCTAGCTGTAGACACAAACATGTTATGTTCTGTGTGTCGCCGATGTCTATGTAGGCGGAAGTGCACATGGAGGGAGGGATGAGAAGATGTTTTGACTATTAGTGGTTAACAATACATTGTAATCGAACAAATGAATTGTTAAAAGGTTCTTTAACCTCCCTCTACTGCACTTGGCTTAAATATCTTTCCGCCTAGCTAGCTTGCACCTGCTCTCGCTTGGTCCTCGTGTCACATTCTAGGGCTTTCCAACCGTCGGCATCAACACACTAGCGACGCGGCTCGTCCATCCTATGGAAGCTCATTCTGCATTGGAAACCTCGCTTGGCGCGTCGTTTGGCTAGTTAGATTTATTGTGCGTACATGTACGTACCGGGAGATACTGGTAATATAGTGCGCATCAAAACCCTCGCTAAATTGCAACAGCGACGTACCCACGTTGTACGTCCTTCCGATGGAAAAGCACGAATTGAAATTAGTAACGAGTACATGTACAATGTCCTACAATGTACTGTTGTAGGATTGTACTTGTCATATAGTGGACGAGCATCACCTTGACCCAGCACGCTTGCGGCTACTAAACTGTTCGACACGCGTATAATAAGGTTTTTTTTGGGGCGGGGGGGGGGTGCGTATACGCTTTCAAAAAGTATATAAACATGGTTATGGGAGGACGTTAGGCGGTTCTTCACGGTCATACCTGCTGAGCAGGTCAAGGCACCATTAGCACTAGTTGTTTGTAGACTCACGTTGGCGTACGGGGGCGCCAGTACTCATATCAACCTAGCACTTGTCTGGTGCGCAATTATAAGTCCAAAGAAGATCTAGCCATACTTTCAAGGCGGTCAAAAAATCCCGGGAAGGCTGCTAAAAAGTAGTATTCCTCAAACCGTACTTGAACAATATGGAACCCTAATAATGGACCCTAATGGAGCGACCCCATGGTATTCACCGCACTGAGCGCGGTGCCCTTAGATAAACAGCTATATATCCAGGTGAGGGGTAAGGGATCCTCTTCTTGCGCTGTGACAGTTATGTCCGTATGCAACATTTCGTTCGTCGATCTACTTCTGTTCCTTTTCGGCGTTTTTGGGGGGTTGTGCGATGTGAATTCATGCAACGTCTTTCTGTTGCTCTTCATGGGACTCTGGGTTCCTATCTCCGCGACGCTTTTCAGGAGGGCAGTGCTGACGCTGTAGTGGCATGCCTTCCTGTTCCTCTTTTCTTCTTTTTGATTGGTGGCCTCCACTGTTTTTTCTTGTAAAAAAGTCTTTAGATCCTTTTACGCTTTAAATTTTAACGTAAGGTACCCGGTACGGGTACCTTAGTCGTTCTTGAACGCGGTGACGATGCCCTTCGTGAAATGCCAGATAGGCAGGGGTCGGTGTCCACTTCAGCAAATTACAAGGCGTGTTAAGTACATAACGGCGATGAGGTTATCGAATCGGCTACTCGCGGACACACAGCCTGGCACAACGCAGCATTGTAGTACCAGTACCAGTACAATCAAACCAGTTTCTAGCCGCGTGAGCACCAGAGCGATTTTATACTGCTACGATCAAGAGACGCGACGCCACCTACTGTACACTGAACAGGTAACGACATAACAATAACTCGATCGACACGGTCCGTCACCATCACACACTGTTCCGAAACACCCCTCCGCACGCAAACGAGCCTCACAACCTCCGTGCCGTATCTCTATCCTCACGGCGGAATACGAGCTCAGCTTGAGTCACTTCATTCCGTTCTGACGACCGCGTGATCACCAAGTCGCCTCATCGGCCGTCGCATCAGCACCGCTACACATAAGCACAACTGAGTACCATGGCGCAGTCGCTCTCCTCATCAGCACAGCTGGCAGTTGCCAAAGCATCGACTACGACATCGCGTGCTTCACGCCGATGTGCGCTTGCATTCAATCAGACCAGAGTTTCCCGCGCTGGATGGCGCCAGGCACCTTCGAAGCGCTCTGCCGCTGCTCTCCGTCTTCGCATCGCGGCGGCGGATAACATCGACGTACTGACGTCTTTGGATAACGACAACTCACCCGTCGAAGAATACGTTCGACTTTTCCAGCTGGCGGACGCAGACGAGTAAGGCTTCGACAATTTTCCCACTATTTCTTTTCGAGCCCCCGCACTCTCATACCTTTCTGGCTGAGGGACAAACCATCGGCCTTGTTTTTCCTAAAACCGAAGCTTCAAAGAACTAAAGCCCTCGTCGAGTGACTTCGCGCCCGAAAGAGTAGCCTCACTGAAAATGCTTCCTTCCCCTTCGCTTGTGCTTGCCTCTTCTCTTCCAGGAACGGAAACCTGGACAAAGCGGAGATCAAGAAGATTCTCCAGAGCTTTGATAAGGGCAGGGCCATGCCCATTCAGGTTGGTTGATCCACCCGCCGGCACTTGGTACTGGCCATGTGTGTGTGTGTGTGTGTGTGTGTGTGTGTGTGTGTGTGTGTGTGTGTGTGTGTGTCTTTATGTGTGTGTGCATCGACGTGTGCATATTCAGCGTGACTTCTGCTTTGTGTGTGGGTATGTGTGTGTGTGTGTGTGTGTTGCGGGGTGTAAATGGATGTTTAGTGTCAGTGTGAGATTTTGCATGTGCTTACGGCGTGTACATGCGCAGGTACGTGTTTGTTTGTCTATGAGTGTGGGTGCATTTGAGATAGAGAGCTTGTGTGTGTGTGTGTGTGTGTGTGTGTGTGTGTGTGTGTGTGTGTGTGTGTGTGTGTGTGTGCGTATGTGTAAGTTTTTGTGTAGTGTTTGTGTGTAGAGGGAGGGTTCTGTATTTGATTGTTGTGTGTGTGTGTGTGTGTGTGTGCGTGTGTGGATATATGTGACAGAGTGTGTGTGTGTGTGTGTGTGTGTGTGTGTGTCAGTGTTTGTTTCTGCATATTTGTGTTATCAGTGTATATGCGTGTGCGTGTGTGTCTATTGGGGGGGGAGGGGGAGGGAGGGGAGGTATGTGTGAGATGATGGGGTTCAGAGATCCCAAAGACGGCTAACTAGGAGGCCCAGCTGTCACTTTCACAGCTGTGATATTGTAGTATTTTATCGAATCATACACAGTCATTGATGCGCTACCTCATGTGGGCAATTGACAGACGTGAATGTCTTTGTGCACAACCCAAACCGCACAGAACTGGATGACGGATGAGGAAATGGACTCCATCTTTGATCAGTACGACATCGACGGCAACGGCACCATTTCCGCGGAGGAGTTCAAGAGCATGGTGCGCGTGGCTGATCTGCTTGACATACATGTATGCTACGGGTGTCGGCAGACTACTGCTGCTGTACTATACATGTAATATTCTCTTAAGGATAAAATGGTGTAATTGATGTGTGTATACATAACCTGATAGCCATCTGTGCGGAATACAGTACAAGACAGGCATATGTGTGTATCGTTTGACTTGGCGCTTACGCCATCATATGTGTGCTTGCCTGTGTTCATGTAAGATGGCTGATGAGGTGCTGCTGGAGGGTAAGCTTGAGGAGTACCAGGCTGCCTTCAAGTGAGCCCCCCCACCCCCTGCTACTCTTTCCCTCTCTCCTTCCACGCAGCGTTGAGTCCTACTTTGCCATCTATCCAGTCATTCCGGCACAGTATAAATGGGACGGGCAGCTGATGATGGGTGTTATTGATTGCGTCTGCGTCGCACCCTGTGTCAGCAACATCGACGCGTCTGGAAACGGTACACTTGGGGCGACTGAACTGGCGGAGCTGTTTGACAAGTTGGGCTCTCCCATGTCATACATGCAGCTGTTCCGAGTAATGGAGAAGTATGACAAGGCATGCTCTCCACCGCCCCCTCCTATTGCTACCCATACCCTCTCTTAGCCAAGCTCGTCTCCCTTTCGCCTTCCTGTGCGCTCACCGCGCCTTACTGCGCTGTCTGGGCCACCTATGACTTGCTGAGTTGTGGCGCTTTGTGCGATGCAGGATGGCAATGGGCAGATCGACTTCAACGAGTTTCTGCGCATGTTCCGCGACCAGCTCATTGAGCTGACTCAGCTGATGGACTATGTCAAGCTGAACCCCAAGTAAGGTCGCATACCAAGTTAGTAGATGACACACTCACACGCACGCACGCACAGCTGTACTTCGTGAGCTGAGTTGGGCTAAATTCCAAACTGTTTTTCAGGAACATTAACCCTTTCAGTGATGGACGCAAGCGCCTCGTAGTGGTGAGCTCCTCTCCGTAGCTCACTGAGCTCCGTCACCCTCCCCTGAATAAGTAACTAGAGGTCAGGATCGATATAGTACAGGAAGCTGTGTCTGCTCAAGCTGTCCAGGACAGCGGAGGGTGCGGTGCTTCTGTTAAATTGCTCACTCGCACATGTCCCGCTTCCTGCGATGCTTGTATATTCAGACGGAGTCAGGCGACGTGTCACTCATCTTTTCAGGAGAGGAGCTGGACGATGTCCATGAGCAGAACCCGGTGGGTAGGCTGGCCACGCGCTTAGTGAATTTGTTAAGATAGGGAGAAGAGGGGGATTCCAAGGCTGCGTGCATGAGATGTTGTGTTGTAGTGATGTACCCGTCCTCGTCTGGCTGATGACCCTCTCTTTCCTCTTCCACACAGGACCGTCTCATTTGCCTGATGGCCTCCCTCACCTGGTGCCGCCCCTGCAAGGCGTTTCAGAAGAAGTACCTGGTGCGGGGGGATACATTACCTTCATTGAGAGATTTTCTACTTTGTCTGTTTCGTCAGTTATTTGTCAATCATTGCCTGTGCATTTGTTTGTTTTAGGAGGGCTGTGGGGGATTCTATGCGGCTTGCTTCGGTCAAGTTGTGGCGAAATTGTACCGAGGCTCTGACGTTGTTGTTGATGTTGCCCTGCCACAGAACTTTGCGGAGCACTACCCTGAGGTGCGGTTTGTCAAGTTTTACGGCAACTCCAACGAGCGCACAAAAACTCTGTTCAAGGACGAGCTGAAAGTGAAGGGCACCCCCTGGTTCTACTTTTACCGGAACGGTGAGTCGGTTGCTTCCCCAACCACATGCATAAGTAACTTAAATGTCAAGGAAGCACGAAGGAGACCCTTGTTTTCTATTACTCAATTTTGCCATTCCTCCGGAGTGCGTGACGCGTTCCTAAATCGCCCCCCTAAATCGCCCGTCGTTCCACGTGTGACGCATATGCATTGAACCCTCGAAGAAGGCAACACATATACACATTACGCTTGCCCCACAAGACCCCTTCCCCCCTTGCTGACCTGATATTAAGAGGACAGACGACATGCGATTCGCACAGGAATCGAATCAAAACAACTCAAAAGAAATGAAGAGTACACAACGGTGCTGTGGTAACGGTGTACGTATGTCCTTATAAACCAATCTGGATTTCGGATTTCCCAACATCTTCCCCCCCCCAGTAATAATGTGATAAATGAGTGATGCAATGCGCTCCCTTTTCCTGTCACTCGGCGACACAGCTCACCTGACTGAGTTTCCTGGGTGCAGGGGAGATCTGTGGGAACACCTCTGGCGCAAACGCCTCAAAGTTGGAGGAAGCGGTGCGCGGGATGCTGCGCCCGGACGAGCGCCCCGCTGACAAGCTGGAGGCGAACTGAGACGGCGGGGAATGAGGGGGTGTGTAGTTGGGGGGCGGCAGCAGCGAGCGGCGGTAGTTGCGAGCTAGAATAGCGGTTTTTGAAAGCGGCATTCCACAAAACATTGGTGTGGGTTTCAAAGAGGACATTGCCATTCGGGATCAGATGTTAAATAGAGGAATAGGGCGAGGGAAGCCGAGGGGCTGCTGATGTGTGAGAACAACAGTGGCTGTGCTTTTTGCCATTGGTTCCCAAACAGTCTGTGTTTCAGAGCAACCGGGTGTCTCACATTCACATACCTATGGGTGCACGTGTAATGCTACCTCTCACTCTCCCCCATCCCCTCTTTTCCCAGAACCTGCAATTGAGCATCAACCTGGGTGCTGGAAAGCCACACGACAATGGCTTCTGGGGAACTACGGGCGGTAGGTCGCGTAGCATTAGAAGAATAAATAGGGGTGGTGTAGGGGTTGCGTTGCATTACACAGTGATCACATCGCAAGGGGGGAGAGACGTTGGGAGAGCATTAAGCGCGGAGGGGGGGAGAGACGAGGATGACGCCGTCGCCTCTGACAAACAGAAAAGGAATGCTCCGGCGGTTGGTCTGCCATGCAGCAGGGTGGGTTGGGTCAAGAAGCGGCAACGGGGGCGGACAAAGGCGCTGGCAGACGGCATCGAGTCGCATCACTCACCTTGACAATCTCCTCATACGTCTCGTCATCGATCTCGATGGTCGTCAGCGTCTCCTCCACCTCACCCAGGATCATGTTCAGGTGCTGGTCGTAAGCCTACTCAGCAAAGCAAAACAGCAAGCACTGCCCATAATCACCTCAACTCCACTACAATTGCGTAGAGCCCCCCTCTCCTGTCTCTCTAGCCCCAAAAATACAGGAGGATAAGAAAAAACATTATGAGTTGGATAGAGAGCAAGTAGGTTAGATACTACTGCCCTGTCAGTATTGGGCTGCTGGACGCTGATGCTATGCAACCCCCTCCATCATCTGCGTTTTGCTATGATCGCCCTGGCTCTCAAATCTGAGACAGAGGGAGTGAATGAAAAAGGAAAGGGAGCCGCTGGAGGGTGGCGTGCTTCTCCGTGAGTCACCACGCCAACAGCTCGTTTTCTGTCCACCCGTCACCAGCCCTCGGCTTCTTCCGCGTGACCCCCAACCACCATCAGCAGACGCCGCTATTGTAAATGAACGATGCGTGTGTTCTACGCGGAGGAGTAGCGCTCCGCTCTGTAAGGGCAAAGTCGGGCGAGAAAAGGACGAGGACGCGAGTCGGGGGCGACGGGCGGATGATCTTGCGTGATTGGGACCATGGCGGGGCGTACGTGCAGCTTCCCCCGCAGCTCGCGATCCCCTCGCAGCTTCACGTAGACGCGTTCGTCCAGGCTGAGCCGGATCAGGTCCAGGGGCTCCTTCACCGTCGAGTCTTCTATCTCCGCCATCGCGACCGCCGCTGCTCCCGGCGCTGAGTGCGAACCCACCACCGCGCGCCGCCTGTTGCCGTGCTACCGCCGCTTTTATCAAGGTGGATCCTACACCTGGCGTCAGAGACGTGTAAATTATCGCTAGCGGGAGTGAAAAAACCTGATAATAATGTCACTTAGTTACGGCTAATAGGGCGCGATCGTTCCGGTGAAGAGCGTGTTCAGGTAGTCTGCCGCTTTTCTGTGCGAGGCTTTGTCGTCGCGGATAGCACCGCCATCGGACGGAACACAATCATTCTTGGCAGCCGTCCTCAGCCTTAGTATTGCCTGGTAGTTAGTAAACTCTTGTTTTTCGACCTTATTTATGATCAGTATATATTATCTATTGCATTCTCGGCGCGGCATAGGAGTTTCCTTAGTTCAATCTGCTAGTTTTTTGCACAATGTAGTGCTTTCCTTTTGCCGTGCTTTGGATTCCGTGATCCTCTTGTCACTCTTGCCCTTTTGTTTCCCCTCCCACTTTCCCTGTCCGTGCTCATCTTGTTCGTCTTGTAATTCAAGTATATTATCTATGTTTCTGTCCCAACATGAGTATCCTCTACCAACCAAGGTGGTATTTATCAAATGGGTGCGGGTAGCACCTAGGCAGTAACTATCTGGCGATAGTACCTGTAGGTAATTTCGGGCGCGGATGGAGAATAACGCGCGTTTCCGCGCGCTTTGATACAGGCCGTGCAGGCCGTACCCTACTTGTACCCTATCGCTACTTGCTGCTCGTAGACTTTGCTGTACGGGTAGTTGCTTCACTTTCACGTTTCGGGCTTAGGGTGTTATGGATTCGTAGGGTTTATGTCTGTCCCGTCCAACAGCCCGTATACAGTATACTTCTATTTCTTACAAGAAATATAAGTATACCCGTGGCCTACAAACCAAATTCAGTTTGATTAACGAAAATTCCTTATAAATTTATTGCGATTCGCCCGACAATTGAAGGTAAAATAAACCCTAATAAAAACCCTAAACATTCATTTCATGCCATGTCATATTTGTTCGCACTGCACAAAAAACACAAGCACGAAGTCGCCCAATAACTCTATCAGTTTTCTTGCCATCAGTTGTCCTTTCGTATATGTGCTACTATTTGCTTCCTTGAGCATGGATGTCATCGCAAAACGGCTTTGCATGTAAAGGACTGCAGAAGAGAAGGGCGGCGAAAGAAGTGACGGTGGGATGAAGAGACGTCAGCGTGAGATGTTTCATAATACCTCAATTGGCAGATTACATAAAAGAAGTGATACGGATACAATGAGGATACAATGAGGACTTGGACTGCTGCCCGTTCTTGACCTCGCAACAGCAATGCTACGCCCCCACTGCTGACAACATATGGCACCACTTCAATCACCCCTGTCCAACACAGGCGAGACTCATAACAAAATAGTGCATCACGAATAGCAAAGAAAAAATTGGTCATCTAGCTAAACGCTCTTGCGTCCTGAGCGATTGAGTACATAAGGGTCGCCATCACCTCCTGTTGATCCCACAAATGCGTTACAAAATGGATCGTTTCGTTGCCGCTCGGGATGGGCACGTCACATGGTCACCCGCAATGCGCTGGGCAGTCTCACACGGCAGCAGTGACCTCGGCAACAAAAAAAAGCCTGTGCACCTCCTTATCGAAACGGGGTCGCCACAGAATGCCCCTTTTCACAGCTTCAAAATGCATCGCATCGTTCCCAAAACAGAATTCATTCATTTCAAGGACTCCCTCGATATTCCACATGCCAATCAATGCACAGGGTCCTCTCCTCTCCCCAAGAGGCCAAATAGTGACCTAAGATGCTGACAACATATTCAATAGGGGTAGCCCGGAATGGAACCTGCATGATTGCTGGGTTGAGACGGTTCAGTCTAGAACGAGCCCACCATACGTTACAGATCACTCAGGTAGATCCAACTTGCTCAGGTCGGCCCCAGGTACAGCACATCAACAACGCCATTTTGCATACTAGACACCATGTGCTTAATAGACATGCAGACGGACGAGAGATGTTATTATGTATTTGAGTGGTGAGGGTATTACACGCAATCAGCAGCAGAGCATAATCTGTTACAGTTGGGCCTACAGCATCAACCCATCCAGCGCTCCACTACTCCTCATAGCCCCCCTTTCCCTTCACCGCAATCATCTGTACCCTTCCTCTTCCCCGCCTACAAACTCCACCTATGGGTTTTCAGCGGATGCGCGCAGCGCCATTCCCCGTTGCCGGGGAGATAGTGCAGAGGGCTGACAGAGACTGAGGGGTTTAGGCACAAAATTGCGTTACAGAGAAAGGGGAGGGGGAGAGTGAAGGGGACGTAAATATGGGGGGGGGGGCGCCTCGGACGCTTAACGGTACTCGTTCATGAAATCGGCATGGAACTTCTGCAGCCGCTGCACCACCTCCTTCATCTTCTCCACGGGGGGCAGGATGGTGGTGCGGAGGTGGAAGGTGCCGGGCGCCTGGCCAAAGCCAGACCCGGGCACGGTGGAGATGCCGGTGGCCTCGAGCAGCTTGAGGCAGTAAAAGACGTCCACGGGCTTACCCGCAGCCGCGGCGGCCGCCATAGCGCGCTCCGGAAGACGGATCTGAGGGAAGGAGTACATGGCGCCCTCCGTGAAGTTGCACGTCACACCCTCCAGGGAGTTGAAGCCGTCTGTCATGATGTGTGCGCGCTCGCGGAGAGTGTCCAGGATCAGCTGCTTCTCAGCCTTGAACTCATCGTACGAGGGCATTCCCGGCTTAGGGGGGTTAACCATCATACTCATCGCCACCTGACCGGGCACGTTGGGGGAAAGGTTGATGGAGGCGATCTTGTAGACCTCGTCGATGCACCCCTGGTGGATGTTGACCATCTCGACGTAGCCACCACGCAGGCCGCACTCACCCAAGGTGCCCTTGGACACGGTGTGGAAGCACATCATCTCGAGACCACTGCGGTAAGGCTCGCCCATGTCGTGAGCAGCGCTACGCGCGCTGATGAAGGGCCGCTCATCCTGATAGATGTTCTCCTGGTACACCTCGTCACACAGCAGGATAATCTTCTGGTCGTACGCGAACTTCACAAGCTCGCGCAGGTTGTCCTTGCTCAGGCACTGTCCCGTCGGGTTGCCGGGGTTGATGAACACCATCGCGCGGACGTTCTTGCCCGAGCTGCGAGCAGCTTCCACTGCGCGCGTCATCGCCGGGATGTCCATCGCCCAGCCATTGTTCTCATCGAGGGTATACGGAACCAGCGTGCCGCCGTAAAGCTGGATCGAGGCGGAGTAGAGAGGGTACTGTGGGATAGGCACCATGATGCCGTCGTTCTCATTACGGATGAGCGCCGAGAGGCCCATTCGGACCGCCACGCTGGCTCCGTCGGTCAGGAAAATGTGGTCTGGGTTGGGCGCGGGCACGCCGTCGCGCTCTGCAATGTAATTGGCCACCTCCTGCCGGATGCCCAGCGCGCCTCGGGAGTCCGAGTAGGCGCCCACGCCGCCGGGGATCATGCCCATCACCTTCTCCGCGCGATCGATGACGTCGGACTTGAACAGCTTACGGAACTCGGGGTTGGACAGCATAAAGTGCGCTCCTGTCACAAGCGCCATCACCTGGAGGCAGCCGAGGCAGCAGCAGATGCCGTAATGTTAGTCGGGTCGTCAAGGGCCTTTCGTAACTCAATCCGGTGGTGCGGAGATGTACGGAAGACAGAAAGGTAAAGAGGGTCGGCAATTCACGCATTGGCTGAACTTGGACGAGGTGGACAGATGGGAGGGAACAGCTGGCACGGACAGTTGTTACGGGAAGAGGGCGATCTGAAGGGGGAATAGTCTACGAATAATGGATAAATGAAATTCAGAGAGATGGCAGTGGGTCGGAGTGGTACCTGGCGGTTGAAGGTCAGGGGGATCTGGCCGAGAGCTTGGGGGTTGCCGACGTTGGTGAAGATGATCTCCTTGCCCTGCCGGCGCAGCTCTTCCGCCCGAAGATACAACTCGCCACGCACGGCGTACTGCGTCTTCAGCATATTCGAATTCAATAGCTCTGGATGGCTGACTTTCCCGTCCTTAGTGTTGGGGAGCGTGGGGCAGGCTGTCTCCAGCATCGGCTCCGCCGCAGACGCGCTACCGCGCAGTGACGAACTACCGACGCGCAACGCGCGCCCTAAAAGGGCCGCGCTGCGGCTACTCCGCGCGAGCACCATTATGTGTCTAATATCAGCGGCGACAGGAGAAACCTCTTCACCGGGCGGGGAAAGTGTGCCGGACCGACACGCACACCGACGGAGAATACAGCTTCTGTCCCTCGCGCCCTGCAATCCGTCCGTCTCAAGATCGCTCCGAGCAGAATTGCCCCTGTCTCGCGGAGCAGGACCGGTGCTGCACAGCCGTCACCAGCACGCCCGTTGTGCGGTTCGTACATGCCGTACACGTCACGTAAACAGGGCCCCAGCTAGGCGTTCGATCCGAAGCCTATCCGAGAGTTCGGCCCGCGAAGCACCGTTAATGTTTCAGCAGGCGCCACGCTGTCGGATCACGACAGCATGACGTACACTGCCGCAAGTACTGTGATAGTTTTCAAGGTGGGTCAGCATGCCAAAACATTTAAAGTCTGTTTTGCTAGGGATTTTAATCTCAAAATAGTGCGGCTCGAATTACGGAACGAAATACCGCCTTCATAATAAAGAGGCAGGGCGAGGCACCCAGATGATACCCGCTGCCCCATGTGTTCAGCGGGCGAGCGGCTCACACCACTCGCAGCTTAAAGCCCCAAGCACTCGAGTCGCTGGCCGAGGCTAATGGTTGCGCCATGCAGAGTATGACGGCCGTCGCGAGGGTTGACCCCGAGGCAAACTAGAGTACATGGACCATTTTGTTTAAGTTACTTTCGGAAACTAGTACAGCTAGTTAGGGAGTTTATTGGTAAGGTCACGAAGCTTCACTAGACTCCTCACTAAACGCCTATTTGCCACCCGTCACCTCCATTCAACCTAGTCGTCCGATGAACCAGGGCTGCCGGGAGGAGGTGTCCGAGGAGGAGTCTAAGTGCCCTCATTCGCAAGAGCCGCAGCACCATCATCATCAGCAGCAGCAGAGGGAGCAGCGTCCCGCTCGACGCCACCTACTCCCTCCGGCTCTGATAAATTCTCCTCTGCCACCCCTCTACCAATAACCACCGCGTTCTCATCGAAGTGCCCTTTGCCCATGCCAATAGCCACCTAAAAGTCACGACAGTAGGGGTCAAATACTGCGGCATCAGACAGTTGTGTTCGTCATTGTCAGAGCAACATGGAGCAGTGCGCACCTTAATCTGACTCTTCATCTGTTCCTCACTCTTGAACACGGGAAGGTATAGCGTGTTGAAGCATGCAGCGGCGCGGGGCAGCGTGTTGGTGGCCGCCCTCCCCGTGAGCTCAGACAGGGTGAAGGGGTGCAGCGTGCCCGTCGCGGACTGCAGCTGCGCAAACCCACCCACCGGAACATTGGGCGACGCGGTGGCAAACTGAAGCACTGCGCGCCGTTCCTCCTCCGACATCCCATCCACCATCGACCAAAACCACTTGACCTGCTCAGAATCAGCCGACGTCATGGCGTCGCCCTCATACCGTGTGTTGGCCTTCCAGTCCTCAATGTCCACCTCCTGCAAAACACACACACACACACACACACACACACACACACACACACACACACACACACACACACACACACACACATATTAGTGCGAATAGATAGTTTTTTCGACTACCCCACCTATTGCAACCGTATATTATAGAGGCAATGGCATGCAGTATGGGGAACCTCCTCACCTGAAGCCCCGCAATCATGCTACCGAGCTCGGCAGGCGACACGAAGTCAGCTATTCGGCGCATCAGCTCACTAGGGACGACGGCATTGAGGCCGTTTTTAAAAGCGGCAGTATACGCCGCAATAGCGCCCTTCATGCGCCACTGCACGAGCGCATCGATGTACTCCCCCTTGTTCTCCTCACACACCTCCCTGCCTGACCCCCCAGCCACCAGGTCTACCTCTTGGTCCCGCATAAGCACGCCGGTGTCATCCACGACGTCGGTGAACTCTAGCTCGAGGTAATCAGGGTACGGGTTGTCTAGCAAGTAACGAACTTTGTGTCTGTACACCTCCGGGTCCGCCTCCTCCATATCCTCCAGCTCAACATCCTGCTCCATTACTTGCCGCAAGAATGCCCTACACGGCACAACGGAGAGTCACACATACGCCAGTGCACACAATGACCATGCCTAACGAGAGCTTGTCAATGTGTGGAGAAAATTACTGGTGGTTGTTGACAAGGGGATTTCGGCTTGTGACCGAGTGGACGTGTAATTTCGGCTTGTTGAAGGTGCATGGGAGATTAAACAGAGCATAAAGTACAAACAAGCCACTGCCCCGTTTAACTACGAGCGCCAGGCGGAAAAAAGCGGAAATCCGTAAGAGCAAAACCAGGGCTGAAGAGAAAGACAACAGAAGCTGGTTGAGCTAGTTAACAAGCACGGTGAAGAAGCTATACAGGCGACATAGGACAAGATGAGAGACTAGCAAGCACAACAGTAATCTGTGGATTTGGGAGAGTGCTCATTCAAAGTCAGTGGGAGAGTAAACCAAAGCCATCCAAGTGAAATCATTGGGAGAGCAATCCCAAAATAGGCAAGGGAAATGGCTGCCCTTTCCCAGCACAGTCGCGCAACAAGACAATTGGGAAAACGAGAAAACAGCACACGAGGGAGAGCAAGGGCGTAAAACTTGACGGAAACGAACATGGAGCACATTGAAGTGCGACGACAACAGAGACCCAGGAGCTGCCATTCGATTGAGAAAGGCCATCCTCATCAACGCTGTCAAGTGCCAAATCACTCCGCATTCCGTAAAATTTCATATTATTGTGCCAGATAATTATGCCGTGCACGTGATTGCAGGTAGGTCAGTAGGGGGAAAGGAAGGTACCTCGTAAAACGGCAGTCCAGTGGCACTGCGTGCAGGAGCGCCAGCCCAATGACGCGCCCCGCCACCTCCATATACTGCTCCACCTCCTCACACGTCACGTGCGCCACCGGTGAGGGCTGAAAGCTGGCGCCGGCGTTGCGGCTGACAAACAGGTTGTGGTCCGGGTTGAGTAGCTCGCGCGCGGAGAGACAAAACCACTCCCGCCTGATGGCCGCCCCCTGCCCACTCTCCCCCGCAAACCTGACCGTCACCCCACTACGCAGGTCAGCCTTCAGCCCGCGCCCCTGCTGGTGCTCCGAACACATGTGCTGCAGCAGATCGCTCCGGCTGATCTCGATCTCCACCGGCCCCATCAGCCCCTGCGCGGCCGCGATGGACGCGAGCGGGTGGTGCAGCTGCTGCAGCTGCGTCCCCATCCATGCCCGCTTCTCCGCTAGCTCCAGCCCCTTCAGCTGCTCGTCCAGCACCGCAGACGACACACCCCCCCGCTCCAACAAAGCCAGCGCCACCCCGTCCCCCCGCCCCTCCACCGTCCGCAGCAACTGCTCCCGCACCGACTCAGACGCGGCTTGCAGTGGGCCCAACGCAGCGGCTGCCGCGTGGCGCACGTCTCTCCGCCGAAGCAGAGCCAACAGGCGATGTACCATCTCCTCGCCGTCCGGCCCATCAAGTAGCGCCTGCGCCCCCTCCGGACTCCCAGCCGCGATGGTCGCCAGCGTACCGGCTGCCCAGGAGGCCTCCGCGTCATGCGCGCCCGAGATAGAGGCCGAGGCCTGGTCACCACCGCCGTCCTCGGGGTCCAGCTCACTCACCAACCAAGCCACCAACACCGCAAACTGCTCGTGCTCCAGCAGCGCATGCAGCCACCCCTTCACGCTCAGCACTTTCGACAGGGCAGGTAGCGCGTGGCGGTGCGCGGACTGGTGTACCAGCAGCGCAGTCAGCGCGGAGACGGCTCTCATGGACGGCAGCAGGTAGTTGCCCCACTTGTTCGCGAGATCCGCCATTCGGCTCAGCACGTTGGCCCCCGCGATCGCGCAATCTGGGTCCCGACTAGACAGCAGCCCATACACAGCACTCACCAGCTCCGGAGCCGCCTTCAACAGCAGCTCCCCTCCTGCTTAGCGAAGGAGGCGGGAGTGAGCCTAACACTTTGCATGGGATGTCGTGGGCGATATCGAGCGAATCTCTTACACACTGAATCACACCCTCACGCTTTGGGCGACTTGAATGGGATAGGGAGTCTATAAGGGTATGACTTGTGTGATTCTGAGAGGCTGAAATGGTGTGTAACGTGTATGCGTGTGTGGGCAAGGTTAACAAGAATGGGGCATCGTACGAGGGGGTGACTCACCTTCCTTGTCGTAAATCATCTCTGCCACCACAACACAGGCCTCCTCCGCAGCTGCATAGCCGCGCAGGTACCTGTCATGATGCCCCGATTCCAACGGGCCATCGTTCTCAATCGGGTCCGCCCCGCCCTCCATCAGGTTAGCCAGCGAGTGAGGCAGCCTCTCGCTGCTATCCAGACCGTACAGAAAATTGCGCTGCGCGTCACCCTCGTTGGTGTCCGGCTCGCTGTACAGCAGAAGCTGCGCCAGCGCGTGGCTCGCCTCTGTCGCGGTCTGAAAGTCGTCGCTGGATAGCAGTCTCACGAGCGAACCCATTATCAGCTTCCTCACCTGTCAAGTCCCACCACAAGCAGCATCAGCAACAAGAGATAGGGTACCTGCGACAATCACAGACTGTGTAGCAACGGAGCGGAGGCAAGAACCTCCAGTGGTCGACCAAACAGCCAGGGCGCGCCCTCCTCCGCCTCCGCCAGGTTGCCAACCCATTTGGTGACGATGCGACTGGTGTAGTTGTTGGGTGGGAGGTTCTGCACGGACAGTAGGTTCCCGATAGCCTCCGACATGCTATCCGCCTTTACGTGGGTCAACACGCGGGCCATGCCGCCCTTTGTCCGGCACAGCTGACTCAGTGCGCATGCCGCATTCCCAGCCACATGCGCCCGCAGGTTGTGCTCACCGTGCAGTAGGCTGATCATCCTTTCGATCAACACGTTTAGATGAACGTTTTCAATCTGCATCAGGGGAGGGGGCATTTTCAGGGTGATGGGCCTGCGAAGCGATACAAGGACGCATGGGGCTGAAGCTGCCTCCTTACCTCTTGGTCATCGCCATACAGGCCAAACAGGCGTTCCAGCACAAACACCAGCGTGCCTGGATTCCAGCCAGGGTAGAGAAACCAATGATTGGGGGGCTGCCTCGAGTTGAGTAGCATCATCACCGCCTCCGCAATTGAACTCAGGGGCTGTGAATCTCCGGAGCCTACAAGAGTAAATGAGGCAACCGCTGAAAGCCCACAGGAGCAAACACGGCATCATGCTGTCTGTCTGTATGTCTGTCTGTCTGTGTGTGGGGGGGGGTGGGTGTGTGTATGTACGCGCGGCGGGGGTGGGGGACATTTTGCCAACTATGTAAGTATGTTGATGTCCTTTAATCCATTCGTGTTCCCACGTGTTTGTGTGGCCCTTGTGTGCCCTGTATGTATGGAATTTTGTCAATGCTCATGCCTGTGTGTACTTGTCCATATGGGTGTAACTTCTCTGTCATCTTTGCTTGCGTTTGCGTGTGTATTTGTTAGTACCGGTGTGCTTCTATGTACATGTGTACCTTTGTGAGTCCATGTGTGTCTGTATGAATGTGTGTGTTTGTGTGTGTGTGTGTGTGTCTGTGTCTGTGTGTGTGCGTGCGCGTTCACGTGCGTTAGACATTATGCTTGTCAGTATGCATACGCTCTCCAAGTGTGTGTGTGAACATGTGTATGTGTGTCCTCCATCCCTCCCCTCTCATGAGAGCATGTCATGTGTGTGTGTGTGTGTGTGTGTGTGTGTGTGTGTGTGTGTGTGTGTGTGTGTGTGTGTGTGTGCGTGCGTGTGTGTGTGTGTGTGTGTGTGCGTGCGTGCGTGTGTGCACTTGTGAGTATTGCACATACGTGTGTCTGTGCGTGTGTGCCTGTTGTTTGCGTGCTATTATTGTCATTCGATGTGCAGCTGCGATAACCTGCAAAAGCAGGAATGGCTTGCGACGCACCCATTGGCATTTCATCATGGTACAGCTCCTCCGTGTCGTCCTCGTCCATTATGTGCTCATCCTCCCGCAGGTTAACACCCCCCCTGAGCCGCTTGCACACCACCTCCATGAAGCGCTCAGACATGGACAGCATGACTTCCTGACCGTCGCGCTGGTGCGCCGCGTCCGTTATCGCCGCGAGTGCGGACTCCGCCGCGTAAAACATAGACGCCTGGTCCGAGCTCTCCACTAGGTCCAGCACAATGTGCACAAACTGCTGCACCGTGGCCTTGCTCGGCTGGTTCAGAATCCACACCGTCAGAGGATGGTACGCCTGCGCCGTGCCTGCACACTCAAACTCGTCAGTGCTGTATGTGCGTGCGTATGAGTGAGTGCGAATGATGAGTGCTATTAAGCGCGGCAAAACAGCTGTCACGCCTCCCAAAGTACCAACAAGGCCGAAGCTCGATAGCAAGCCGGACGCGAGTCGAACATATCGGGCAATCAAAGGAGTACGCGTAGTGAGGGGTGAAAATTATAGTTCGTAGCGGGTGGAAATGGTCGGGGTAGGCGGATGTGGGAGTGGATGGTTGGTTGCTGTACTTGGGCGCGCTGTCGCGTTCCGAACGTACCGAGATCAGTATTAGGGTCGTCCGGGGACGCCTCCTGCGTGTCGCGCGCCAGCAGCTTTACCACCGCACGCACGCGCTTGGTGTCAGAGCAACGAAGTGCAGTCAACATAGCTTGTAACAACGGGCTATCACGTTCGTCCATCGCCGCAGTATCTGTATCGTCTGGTCGCTCTTGGACAACAGCGCCAGCCTCCACTGCTCCGTCCACAGCGCTTGTAGTAACGGCACCCTGCCGTGCTGGCGAATCTGAACCAGCCCCGCTGGCCCCTAGTTCGGGAGCTAGGGACGGTACATGCATGTGTGGGCTCGCAGCTCCGCCGTTCGTGCTATTGTACTGCGCCGCAGCGTAGTCCAGGAAATCCTCCACGCTGCCGCCGTTGAGCAGTGCCTCAACAGCGTCGGCGGCCGTGTACCGCGTCCCTGTACGCCGCACCATCCGCCGCAGAAAATCCATATCGGCGAGCGTCAGACACCCGCGCGCCTGTCCAGCTTCTCTGTACCCGATATGCACGCTACCTAAACACCTGTCGCGTCGTGCTGAAAGCCAATCTTTATGAGAAACGTTACGGGCGCAAGAGCTGAAGACATTATTGGGCACGTTCAGGAAAATTAGCTCGTCCCCGGTTTATATGTACACTCTCCTACAAAAGTCCGGACAAAATTTCACACCCTCACAGAAAAAACTGTAATCATGCATTGACCTTATGGACATTTCTTCTGAACTCCTCGGCAATAGGCTTGCGCCCAAGATGGACTGCGCCGACACATGAGGAGGCTGAATGCGAGCACAACCGGGCTTGAGTGCGTGGGGTTTTCGCGCCCGCATCCGTACGAAACGCTCTTTCAAATAGTCGCCGTGCCGGTTACACGAAAGAACCAAGTGGCTTAAAGCGCGCCCCAATATGTATGAAGTATTGTGCAAAGGTCGTGCGTATATTATGCATTAGCGACGGAGGGGGGAGCTTTTGGGCAGGCCGAAGTGGAGGAAACGCATCAAATCGCGTATGTAGACTTACCACCGATATCCGCACAACCCAAGTCAACCCAACCAAAGTAAGGCAAGGTGCGTTCGGCAATATGATTAAAACTATATCATATGAAAATGAAATGAAAATGAAAATGATTTGCAACAAGTACTAAATACTTCTAGCCGTTGTATAAGGGCCTTCTTGTATATGCCATCTAGGTCTTAGTATACAAAATTTAAGCTGGAAGGGGCTCCTTGTCCATCCTATCCCAGTGTGTGGTGAGGCTTGACTTCCCCCTGGGAGGTTCTTGGCAAGGTGTGGGTGAGGTGAGGGGAGTTGGGTGGTCGAGGTTAGGAAAGTTAGTGGAGGAGTTGCCTATAGGTTGTGTAGGATTTGATTCGGTTTATGCGGAAGAAATGAAGTAGCCATTAGACAGAGTGGATGTGTCGGAGTGAAATTATGCGAGTAGTGTCTCGCGTGGGGATGCGGGGTAGTTTATCGGGAGGATATGTTCTAGTGTAAATTAAGGAAGTGATGTTGGTGTGTGTAAGGGTGTGGGGGGTGTATGTACGGTTCATGACTATCGGTACGATTTGAACTGTTGTGCCGGACCAGTGTGAGCGGAGAGCGTTTGCCATGGGGGTCTATTTTCTTATAATGAGGTGGTGGCTGTTAGTAAGGTTGTTATCTGTGAAGTATTTCCATTCGCTCCATTGGCTCTATGCCGGACCACATGTTCATCATCTACATGTTGGCCGGCATGTCTTAAAAAGGAATTCCATGGTTGGCCAAGCAGTGCGTGACTAACGCCTACGACCCTTACATCACGATTTCCCCTAGGCAACTCACGGAGACGCTACTGCGTCATGCGGCACATTGGGACACCAATGATGGTGACACCTTGCCATAGGCGCGCGGTGTTTCTGCAGTTTTGGTAGGTGCACCACCTGCCAAGTGACAGCCACCTCCGTCTTGAGCGCGACCCGTTACGCGTACACCCATGCTTCGCCGCGCACATCCTTAGTTCGCTGAGAAGTGTGGCTACTGCGGGGACCCCGTACACCGCGGGTCGAGGTGCAAGGCGTAAGACGCTCAGATTCTCAAGTACCAACGTTTTAAGATCAATACGCTGGATGAACACTACAACCGCCCCAAAGCTCTTAGTGCTCACTTGAGTCATGTCCTTGACGACACCCTTGTGCCACTAGACTCCATGCCCGATGCGGATGAAGGCCCTCTCTTTTACTACATCGTGAGTTCCCCCCTATGCCCGATTGCAATAGTCAGCCTTCCTCGACCCTCACCCAGTTCAATGTCCTAGCGTTGGGTGGTGGACTCCGCGTGTTCCATTACTCTCTCAACGCATCGTACCGATTTTATTAAGTCCCAAACCGCCCATGAGTCTTCGGCAATTGACGGTGTTGGAGTTGTCAGCAAAAGCAGTGGCACAATGCGCATTAAAATTCGTTTGCAATCATGCGACATCATTTCGAGGGTCATCTTGACCCTCTTCACGCCTACTCCAATCGCTCGATCATCACATGGCATTAGTAGGCTTTCCGGCTTCAGTGGATTACAAAAATACTGCGGGTGTGAATTTTCTTTTCCATCCGCCACTGACATTGGTATGCTGATGATCGTACCCACAGAAATGGGAGTCTTGAGGCCCTATGGAAATGCACTATATACCCTCCCTTTGTTGGAGACTCCCAACCTCGACATCGCGCCCAACGTTGGTGGTTATGATGGCGTTGCCCGTACCTCCCCTACTGATGCCACAATTCGCCATAATAGACTAGCTCGCATTCATATGCATGGCCTACAAGGTCAACATGACAACGGTGTGGAATTTGTTCCACACCTAGGGCATTGTGTAAGAAATGTTTCGTGTGATTCGTGTCTCTTGCATAATACGCAGTTTGCGGTTCGAAACATGTCGCCGTCTCCCAAACATGTTTCCCAATGTTTTACTTGTCGTGCGACATGTGAACGTGCATGTGAACGTACCCTATCCCTATGGTTTCCGCTACTACATCCTCGTCATCGACCACCTCTCGCACTTCATGTGGGTCAAGTTCATGAAAACGCAAGATGAGACATGAGGTCTCCTCGAGTCCATTTTACTCGAAATTATACACCTATGTGACGAGTACAATCATGCAGCAATACATTGCATGACATTGTACATGTACTCGTTACTAATTCTAATTCGTGATTTTCCATCGGAAAGACGTACATCGTGGGTACGTCGCTACTGCAATTTCGCGAGGGTTCTTATAATGTGTATTGTGCTACCATTACCTCCCAATACGTACATGTACCCACACTAAATCTAACCAACTAGACCAAAGTTGAATGAGGTTCCCAATGCTAAGCGAGCTCCCCAATGTTGAACGAGCCGCGTCGCTAGTCAATTGGCAATGGTTGGAGAGCCCTAGCACCTAACACGTAAATCAAGTGAGAGCAGGTGCAAGCTAACTAGGCGAAAGCTATTTAAGCCTAGTGCGGTATAGGTATAGGTATAGGTGACATGGCCTTTTTAGCAATTCCTTTGTTCAATTACAATATATTGTTATACATTACTAAACAATAAAACATCATCGCATCTCTCCCTCCATCTGCACTTCCACCTGTAGAGATAGCAACAACAAGCAAAACAAATCATATTTGTGTTTCGAATTAGCTCACGGAATGCCAACTGCCACACTTGTTTCGGAGCTCTTTGGTCGACGCGCGCTTTCGCTTTTGCTTGATTCGTTCGACGATGTTTGACTGATTCGAAATGGATTTTGTCGGACATGATAATTACGTGGTGGTCGTGTTGACTGTCGGAGGTTTCAAAGCTTTAGATATTAAGCTCATTTTAAAGCGTGAAACCCGTACTCGTACGACATTTATCCTACCGGTTCGATCTTACCTAACGAAGAACATGTCGACGCTTCCGTTTGTGAATTACTTCAGGAAACTCGCCTTACTTTGCCTTTCGAGGATTAAACTTTGTTGAGTGTCGTTACATGAAGGCGGACATCAACTTATTTACGTCTTCTCGGCTTTTGTTCCGGTACCCTTCGTAGCAGCTAACATGCGTTCTCATGCTAAGCTTGTGCAATGTGTTACTGCTCAATCGACCATTAAACCGGAGGGTACTTCCGTCGTTCCAGCGACGATTGACATTGACGGTCTCTCGCTTACGCCGATTCAGATTGGGCTACTCCCTGAAATAATACGTAAGTTTGAGTTACTTCACTATGGTTACGTGGCTCAATGCGAGATTTTTCGTCGAGTAATAGTAACTACCAATAATAAGCTGCTCTATCACGAGGACATGTCGTTACCGAGGCGGTGTCTTTTCTACTCCCGGTTCTCAACTATCGACTCTGGTCGTGTGCGAATGTTGAACAGAGGTCGCACTAATCGGCTGTGTGGAGAGACGCCGCTTAATTTACGCATGGGAGTTCCGATCCCTACAACCAGCTTTGCCGGCTTTACCGTAACTTTTACTTATATGCAGCGTAAAGCTGCAATTAACTATCCTTGTTCGGTCACAATCCGATTCGAGTGTCGTTGTCT
The DNA here is from genome assembly GCA_026401115.1 of Tetraselmis chui. NCBI lineage: Eukaryota > Viridiplantae > Chlorophyta > Chlorodendrophyceae > Chlorodendrales > Chlorodendraceae > Tetraselmis > Tetraselmis chui. The sequence continues at coordinate 61,809 of JAPMLY010000957.1, forward strand.
GAAGGGAAACGCCAGTTTGTTTGCGTCTTCTCGGCATCTCTTCCGGTACCTCTTGTGACAGCTAATTTACGCACACCTGCTAAGCTCGGGCAAGATGTTGCTGTTGATTCGACCATTAATCCGGATGATGGTACTAACGTCGTTCCAAAAACAACTGGCATTGACGATCTTTCTCTTACGCCGACTAAGATTGGGTTACTTCCTTCGATATAATCCGTAAATTCGAGTTATTTCAATTTGGTTACGTGACTCAATGGGAGACTTTTCGACGAGCTGCGACTACTAAGCTTGTCGCAAGGACACGTCGCTAACGAGGCAGTTTCTTTTCTACTCTCGGTTTTCAACTGTTGACTCTGGCCATGTGTGGATATTAATCAAAAGGTACATCACTCAGTTGTGTGGAGAGACGCCGCCCGACCGAGATTTACGCATGGGAGTTCCGGCCCCTACAACCAAGTTTGCTAGGTGTACTTTAACTCTTATTGAGACGCAGCGTAAAGATGCAATTAACTCTCCCGACTAGTCAAGTCGTGACGCACGTGAGGTTGAAGGATGGCTCGACGCGCAACCTCAACGCTTCGCCATGCTCGGGATTGACGCCGATCCGTACATCGTTATTGTGTGGGTAACGTCTCAGTTTTCTCGACCTTTGAACATTTGGTGGCTCAATCGCAGGCGGGAAGCAACTATTCTAGACTATTTTGGACATTCTTTTGGAGGAGATTCGCAAGACATCCATGTTACCTAACATCCGAGCCGACGCAATTAACGCCCTCCTAGGACTTACGCAAGAAAACCACGAGTTACGCCGCATGCACTCATTTGTTCAACGATTTTTTACGAAGTAACCGCCAACCTTTTCCTGATAATCTTCGATGCGTTCGATTCATCAGTGGAATGGCTATTTTTCAACTTCAGACTCAAGCCAAGTCCCATCGTTCGCAATAAAAGGGTAACAATTAACCTTTGGTGGGGCTACAAAATTTTCTGAACGACCTCGTAATTGATTCGCAATATCTAGATCGTGCTAGTCCACTATCTATCCAAACGACAACCCATGGAGGTGGACAACTTACTAGAAAGCGACCCAACGAGGATCCTTTGGTCGAGGTGTCGAAACGTTGGCAACATTGTAAAGGTTTGGGAACTGGTCGAGGTCGTGGTCGTGGCAATGGACGTGGAGGCCATGGTCGAACTTCTCCAAACACTCGTCGAATTGATTTCAACGCCATTCTTGGAGCTTTGACCCCACATGAGCCCAAACGCCCTCAAGAGGAGGGGCTTTGCTTCAAGTGTCGCAAGAAGGGGCATCGTCTCTTAAAGTGCCCGGAGCTCAAGAGCAAGGAGACGGTTGGGTCTCCATCGAAGCAAAAATAATGATGGCAAGGCTGCTCTTCCCACGAACTAGAGCAACACGCTAAACCTATTGGTCGTCCTAAGACACTGCTAGCGACAGAGGTCGTCGAACCACACTCGCCACTTGCATTGACTGAAATCGCGACACTTGTGAAATATGTAGCAGGTCGTCGTTGTCAGAACAAGCGGGGAGAGAGTCGCACATACGTAACCCGACGCTCGATTGATTCGAAACTGATTATTGACTATGTTTTCGATATTTCGCCCATCCGATTTGACTTCACTTTGGAGGGCTGTGATGTTGACGAGGGTCTTAACTCGCACGGTGACATAACAATTCCTATGGACAAAGGCTACGAGAGGGAGGCACGATAGTGGCGTTGAAGCTCCGAGTGAGAGCAGACGTTGGTCCAGCTGAGGGTGTATTGGCGAGCAGTAGACTCAAGTTCGTGAACACGGGCAAGGATGGGGTCGCCAATGGTTGTTCTCATGGCGCGGACGCGCGCCGCTCGAGGGATTGTAGTGAACATGTAGTTCATGGATCCTTGGTTTGCTGCGAGCTGAGAGACAATAATGCAGCATGAAAGGAAGGGGTTAGCTGCGGGGTCACACATGTTGTCAAGGTGGTTGTTACACAAGGTGCGCCGATCCTAAACGGGGAAGACTTGACTCATGGGGGGGACGTAAGGATGACGTCCACGTGGGGGAGAAGAGCAAGGTGCTCAGAAAGGGTGCGGGAGACATCATGAGGGAGCCAAATATGAACATATGTAGCGACGGAAGGAGGAAGGCGATCTTGGCAAGACAACGACACTTACATTAGGGACGACGTCATGGAAGATTGTGCTGCGGGGCCGATGTCGACAACGGAGGGCATATGGCAAGTGAAGCTGTCGGAATCGGGAATAGATAGTTACACGGAGGTCGTGCCGGCCCCATAGGGGGGGGCGGCTGGATGTGGTGACTAGAGAAGTGAGAGGAGAGAGATGGCGGCCGGCGAAGGCACCGGCAAGGCCGGCCGACCGCCACTAATAAAGAATAGAGTACCGCTAATAGCATAACACTAAGTGCTAGGATGACAAATAGCTACCTTGTATATAAGTACTAGGCAACGGGATGCTAGTGCTAACACCCCCCCTCAAGGTAGCCGAGGTCTTGACGTCGTCCTAGCTTGCGTCGAGGAAGGTGCCATCTTGGTCGAAGGTGTAATGCTTGTAGCGTGTGTCTCAGGCCGGGTAGATGTAGCGACATACGCTCACATGAACGTGCCGCTACCGGCGAGTTACGGATAAGAAGCGGTTCCAAAATACTGCGTAATGTACTAGTCAGACATGTAGCGGGAAAAACTGTCCTCGGGCGAATTAGCCGACGCATGAGAGCGACCGGCGAGGAAGAAGCAAAGCCAACAAGGCCGTTAGGAGCGTGTAGGCACGCAAAAGCATAGACGGGCGCTCGTATTGACTCTCCCCTTTCGCCGTGGGAAAGTTAAGTTCTTCGCTTAGTTAGGTGAGCCTTGCGGCGTTGCCTCGGGGAAAAAAAATAACATTACTAATTAAAGTACGCACGGGCCGAATTTTCGCGGGTCGGTCTTTAAAAAACAGATCCGGTCGAGAGCATCGGTAGGCTGAAAGCTAGGTGAGACTGAAAGCTGGGTGGGGCGAGCGTGGCGCCGGGCGCTTTACACACGCTCTTCTCCTTTTTACGTGGGAGATGGTAGGACAGTCGCGGGCAACGAGCTCGAAGGCGAAGCGTAGTGTCGGTTGGACGATGAATTACTAGCGTGGCGCTCAGCGCTTTACACACGCTCTACTCTTTTTTTGTGGGAGTAGGTAGGACTAGCGTGGCACCGAGCGCTTTACACACGCTCTTCTCTAGTGTAACTTGGTGGAGGGCCCATAACCTTCCGGAATCGGGAACGGATAGTTACACGGAGGTCGTGCCGGCCCCATAGGGGGGCCGGCTGGCTGTGGTGACTAGAGAAGTGAGAGGAGAGAGATGGCGGCCGGCGAAAGCATCGGCAAGGCCGGCCGACCGCCACCAATAGGGAATAGAGTACCGCTAATAACATAGCACTAAGTACTAGGGTGACAAATAGCTACCTTGTACATAAGTACTAGGCAACGGGATGCTAGTGCTTATAGAAGCCCTTCTCGACGAGATGACAGATGAAACCCGGAACTCCTCCATCACACAGAGAGAGCACATGGAGGGGTCGACGATGCTCCCGGAAGATAGTTGAATCAAGAGTGACATTGAAAATGCCCGGGACAGAAGGAGAGGCGGAGCATGAACCAACAACCATAGATGTAGGTCATCATAGAGGTCTTCATCGTCTGGAGGATCATCGATGAAGAGGGCTCGAAAACGGGGGAGAAAGCTGAAGAGAGAGAAGGTGGCATGTGCTCCATGTCCTAAAGGGGGTTGGCGAGAGGAGTGGGTTCAGGGGCATGACCATGCCGAGGGTTGCACCTGTTGGCGACAACATCATGCCGACTCAACGAGGACTCGTAGGCTCCACAAGCATGGACGTAGACTTCATGAGCCGCATACGACGCAATGGTTGCAAGGTCAGCAACGAGCGTCACGGGAGGAGAGGCACAACGAGTGGGAAGGGCATCATCAAGTGCAGGTATTGGAGAAGTATGAGCCACGAGAGCCCAAGGTTAACCCTCAGGGTCTCGTGATCATAAGAGGGTCTTTATCCGAGGCGAGGGGTGAGGGGATGGGCGAACGACAAGCTCCAAAAGTCCACTAGGAGGAAGGCGACTAGGGACCGAAGCGATTGGAGTCCATTCGGAAAGGTAGAGACCGAGCTTAGGCACGGAGAGTAAGTTGAAGGAGATCATGCTCATCACCAACATAGGACGCGTCATCTGAGAAAGATATGAGGCTTGGACAACCGTTTGAATAACCCGGGGAGTGTGGAATCCCAGAGAGTAATGGCGATTTCGGGAGAGCATGGCAACCAACCGCACAATCTCGATAGGTGAGCAACACGTCATCAATGTAGGGGACGAAATTGAAGGGGTTGTCATAGCAAATGTCATCTGAGTCCTAAGGGGGATGGTCATCGTAGATTGGTGATTGGAGGTGCTGGCGTGCTGGGAAGAGGAGCTCGAGGAGTGGAAAGTATCAAAAAATGACACATCCGCACATGCAAAGGAGGTGTCCTCAATCACATGAGGCATGTTCGCAAGATACGTTGGCATGGCCAAAGGGACACCGGCAACTAGTGGCTAAGGTGTTGCAGGGGCTGAGGGAGCGCATGCAGCAACAACGACGTTCTCGGTGGGAGTTCCAACTCCGGCCTTGCGTTTCAGATCACGATGACACTTGTAGCAATCAGGCTCCGCGTGTCCGCGTTTGTCGCATTAGGCGCAAAAGATGATATCACGGCCATTTTCTCCACGGGTAGGTCGAGCGGAGGAAGATGCAATCGCAGCCATGGATTCAGCGAGTGACATCATATGGGCTGTGAGCGTGGTGAGCTGAACCACAATAGCATCATGTGTCACGTGCAAGAGGAAGAGGTGGAGAAACTTCTGCAAGGAAGGGAGAGACATTGACATCCACTAGCGCGTCGACAATGAGCATCGAATCACGCACATGTTGAATAACATCATCGAGCGTGAGGACGTCAACAACACGAGTCGATATAGGAGTTGAGCATCATTCTTAAATTCCTCACGAAGGCCTTGGATGGAGGCGAGGACCTGACTAGACTCGTTAGGAGGTTTGCGAAGCTGCTCGAGCTCCATTTGAACGAGGTTCAATCGATTCTCGAAGTCAGTGAGATCTTCCGCACTTTGCATCGGTAGATACATCGCCTGATTTAAAATGGCAGTAAGAAACCTCGGGGACGGGAGAAACGCAACAAGAAGACCGTCGACGGCGCGACGGCCACAATGGGGGGCATCATTCGACACGAAGTGCAGGGTTTTCGTCGTAGCCTGATTATCATAGATTATGTAGGAAAGTATCGACATGACACTCGCAACATGGTCTCGTCAGAGCAAGCCGACGTCGCCGACCAGAAATCAGCAGACTCGTGTTTGTTACAAACCTTCTCCTTAACTACAACCACCATACTGAGAAGGGTCCTTAGCATTCCGGAGAGTGAGATGTTTAAAATCCTTAAATCGAAGCATAGTGGATACGGTAGGGGCATTAGACCCAGAGTCTTGAGCAGTAGCATCACCAACTTCACTTGAAGGGGTACTCATTACGTTGCCAAGAATCGAAGGTGCGACCAAGAAGAGAGCAATAATGACAAGCAGCCGTCACATGCCAGGAAGGGGGGAGTTCAACGAAGGAACGAGGCGAGATTATCGACGAACGCTGGTGTCAAAACGACACAGCTGAAGAGGGTGGCGCCGGGGCACAGCCAAAAGGAGGCGCAGAGGCGAGTCCTCAACGGGACGACGCAAGAGCATTACACACACCATGGAGATTGAGCAACGGAAGACTCCCGAGTGACGAGGGCCCACAATCTATCGAAGATAAAGACTTGAGCAAGTGTGTGTGTGTGTGTGTGTGTGTGTGTGTGTGTGTGTGTGTGTGTGTGTGTGTGTGTGTGTGTGTGTGTGTGTGTGTGTGTGTGTGTGCTGCAGAAAGGAGAAGACGCTGTTGAATTTGTGGCAAACAAGAAAGTTAATTACGAGTGTAGCTGCTGGGTTCTATCTAGTGTTACATCTAGCACGTGCAGCTAACTTGTTCTAGCATCTAGTGACATGGCAGTAAGACTCTCGCCAGGCCTGTCTTGTCGATCAGAAACTGAAGAGGGCTGTGCCGACGCCCGCCCTCATTGAGAAACTGCGCATCACCTCGGTGGTTGCGCAGATGGTCGTATTTAGTTGACTGTCTGTTCAGATCACACATCTGATCCGAACAGTCACTGTGATAATAAATACACCAGTCCAGCACATCAACTGCTATTTTTTCAGTGCACGGTGTTAGTTTTGACTCCGGTTCAACAGTAGGGAACACCGTATCCCCGCCCAGTTTTTGGATGTTCTTAGTTTTCTATACCCATAGGCCACAGCAAGCTGGGAATCTTTGGACTCAGTGAGGCGATGGCATAACTCGTGTGGCTCCGGCATAGATTATCATCAGACCCGTCCGTCGCTGGAACTAGGCGAACACATAATCACCGCCCACGTCGAGGACATGTAAAGCGAGAATCACGTCCTAGTATGACGGAAAGAGAGACTATATTGTCTCGCCGCCACTGGTTCATTATTCACCGAGCCGTCCACAACAACCATCACCTCTACTGCTGCTGCTGCTGCTGCTGATACCTTTGCTTGCCAGGCGTGGCGCGAGTTCATTACATATCTATATTCTGTAAATAGCAGTGTAAATTATTTCAACCGTCAACCGCCTTTGGCAACGCCGCGACAATTCGTCCCCGCCCCCCGAATGTCAAGGCGCCGTCACCACCATATCGCTGCCTTTTGCACTACAGTCTGACTGACTGTAACGGTTGTCAAATAAGAATTTCAAGATAAGAAATAAATTGATATTTAAATTGCTCTTTAATTAAACGGCCCCGTATACAACAGTATTCGTTCAGCTCGCGACCTTCCCAGCATAGCCAGTGCGTATTGCCGCCACACTGACGAACAGGAGCGACAGAGGCCGCATACTTCGACGGAGCTCGGAAGTTATTGGGCCACCCTTTGCGCCGAGATGTCAGCTAACAACAAAGCAATAAAAAGACAGTGGTTGCCTTTTCCCAGCGGCGATTTCTTTTCAACACTAGTTCGAGGAGAGGCGCATACAAGACCGAAGCAGCGCGGGAAACATAAGCTTGCGGTAGTGGTATCATCAAACGTGAGTGGCGGTACGGGATGAATGGAAGCGCTCTAGTCACAGCTCGTCCTCGACGACGTACTCCACCGTCGGTGCGGGCCCCGCTGCGTCCTCCAACGCCTTCCAGCCTGTTTTGGGCGGGAATAAGCTCGTGTGGACGTCCAACGCAACGTAGAGCCCAGCGCCGGAGGGGCCGTCGATCCACCACTATGGACGACGGACATGCATCCAGTGATGCGTATAAACTCAGTACTCGGCTCAACTCAGTGCTTAGGGCATCAATATATTATTTTTCCTTCATATGGAGTCGTGCATATGAAACAAGCCTGCAGCGCAGAGTCGGTGGCAGCGACGGCCAAACGCTTAAGCACAGCGGCTGGCCCACAATTCGTAACTAGTCGCGAAGATTATACTATAATATATACCTGATTGTCGCCGCGGTTGTAGTAAATGTAGCTCTCGTCCTCGCTCTCCCACCACCACCGAGAGCCCTCCCCTAGCGCCCGCTCGCTCAGTTGGTCCCACATCTTACCCGTCAGCCTGTGCGGCCATACACAGCCCTTAAACAAAGCGTATGGAAGGGGGTGCTGTCCTAGAGCACTATCGCGGAACAGCGGGTGACCTACCAGCCCATCTCCACGCACGTACGTTCGAAACCGGCGGGGATGAGCTGTGGGCTCCGAGGTAGGAAGCGCTGATTTACTGCTGCCTCGCCCGCGCCTACAACACGTATGACCTGTGGCAGCGCTGTGGTCGCACCAGACCTCGTATTACCCGCCATAGAACTGCAGTGCAAGGTAGTTTATTCGGTGGTTGCCTGCAGCTCCCGCTGGACAACATCGTTTGGCTGCAGAGAACCGCCGTGACCTGTCGCTGCTCTTGTATGCCACGTCACGGAACTATACTGCTGCCGCGCGATTTTATTCTGTTGTTTTATTATTTCACGAGTGGCCTGTCGTTATCCGTATTTTTGTAATCATATAAACACAAACCTTCTGTGTCTCACTATGTATTTTGTAAACTTCAAGATAGTCCATGGATGCCCATAGTCGTGATAATTATTTTTCACACACAAACAACACACACACACACACACACACACACACACACACACACACACACACACACACACACACACACACACACACACACACACACACACACACACACACACACACACACACACACACACACACACACACACACACACACACACACACACACACACGCATACACACACACACACACACGCACACTAACACACACACACACACACACACACACACACACACACACACACACTCACTTTCTTCTCTCTCATTATGTATTTTTTGTAAACATAGACACATACTGTGTATCTCACTCTGTATTTTTGTAATCACAGAAATAATACGCCTGTACCCATCGTAGTGATGCGCAGTAGTTAAAGGCGAATCCTCATCCTTTTTTTCTTCTTTTTTTTTACGCCCCCGGGATATGGGACTGGCAGGGAACCCGCACCGGCACCCTCTACAGGCGGCGTTTTGCAAGCATGACTGAGAGCAGAAGTTCGAAACAAACCTCAACTCAACATCGATCATGCTCCCGGGTAGGCGACGCTCGTGTGAGTGCATTAAGTAACATTGTACGAGAACCGTACCGTACCGCGCTAACCCCACACGAGGCAAGTGTTGGAGTTTCACCAACTAAAACCTTCCAGTGACATGCAAACAAACATGAATGCATTCCCGGCACTGACCAAGAAAGGTCTGCCCTACCCGTCCGGGCGTCGACCCATTCGAGAAATACGAGAAGGACCAAGGCCCATCTCACGGAGCAAAACATTTCGGGAGTGCGATACATGAACTACAAAGAAAGCAATATGAGGGAGGGCTTGGCGCCATAACTGGAAAAACCTCCCATTTCCTGTAAAATGGGTGGCGCCATGAAGGGAAGGGGGGACACCGCCTAAAAGTAAGGCATTTATATCTTCGGGGGATGTAGCGAAACGACGCACAAAACCATTAAACTCTGGGGCTAGCGCCCCAAAATTACGACGGTGGCATTCCCAACGTGGGCATTCAAGCAAAATATGTTCTATAGATTCAATAACATCCCCGCCGCATGCAGGACAATGATGGAGAAAACGTTCAGGCATGGCATGAATGCGGGCAAGACGACGGGCTGTGGGAAATACACGCGTACGCATTTGAATCATAATGTGTAACCCTGCAACGGCCCCCGCGGGAACGCCCGTGCCGTATTGTGGCAATGGGTTCCCAACATATGAGGCATGGGAATAACTACTCCACGTATTAGTACATGCCGACGATGATGTCTCGAATCGACCCCATACCGCAGCTTTAACAAGGTTAGAGGCCACGCGTGGTTGCAAAGACCTCCAAGCGGGTGGGACGCGTACGTTTTGGGCTAATTCCGCGCTTGCCCTAGCAAAACGATCTAGCCACCGCACGGTCCCATACGTCCAAGTATTTGGGCGCATACGACTAGGTTGGCGCACTAGATCGCTTATGCATGTATTTAGGGTGGGCGCTTTAAGGAACGCCCTAGTCCTAGCCGCCGCTGCCATTGCTTCTATGGGCGCTATTCCTAGCTCCCGTAGTAGTGGCGTTGTGGCCATCCCAGGGGCCTTTGCACCCACCCCAACTAGGCGCCTCAAACATTGATTTAATATAGTTTGTAATCTATTGATGCCGCTAGTCGAATCCATCCCCCATACTTCACACCCGTAAGTAAGGACCGGCAATATGCAGGTCTTAAGCACCGAGGTGCGTACATTAATGGGGATATCCCGCCCTCCTAACACCGAGTCGAGCGCTTCAACGGCGCGCCTACTTTTATTTACCCTATCGCCCACGATATTTCGCATACTTAAATCCGAATTTATTAACGCGCCTAAATATCTATACTCAGATACAACCGGTACCCGTTCCCCCCCTAGCTGCCAACGGTCGGCTTGTTCGCGTAGTGCGACTACATCGGAGTGGCGGCCTAGCGCCATTACCCCGCATTTTTTTACACCGAATCCCATATAGTGATCCTCCGCCCATTGGGAAAAGTGAGCGAACATTACATGCAAGTTATCGAGCGATGGCGCAAGGCCCACGGTGTCGTCGGCGAATAATTGGCCCGGCACCCTTAACGGTTGCCTAGAGTCAAGCATGTCAACGCAACCCGGCACCTCGCACCCCAATCCTTCTATCCCGTCAAATATATCATTAATAAATATGTTAAAGAGGATTGGGGATGCTGGGCACCCTTGTCGCAGTCCGCGCTCTATTGGGATGGGGTCGGATAATATGCCCGGGGCCTCTCCAGTTTTTACTTGGATAGTGCTATCCCTATATAGAGCTTTAAGGAAGGATAGCACATGTCCCGTAATCCCATTAGCCTCTAGTTTAGAAAATAGAAGTTCATGAGGGATAGTATCGTATGCTTTCCGTAAATCTATAAACCCCGCATACGTGGGTAGCCCTAACGCCTGACGGCGGCCTGCGATATCAAATATGCTCGCGACTTGCAAGAGGCACTCTTCCCCTGGCATAAACCCTCCTTGTCACCGGCGGATTATTTTATTCGTTTGGCATACATCTTGAAGACGTTGGGTTACGACCGTCATTAGTAGTTTAATAAGAGCCCCCATAATGGAAATGCCCCTATAATTATCCATGACGGTCACGTCCCCTTTTTTTAGTATTGACACGACCGCGGAGCTACACCATTGCTTAGGGACACATTTAGTAGTCCATATCTTATTCATCAACTGCAATAGGGATTTGCCAAAAGGGCTATCCGGGGCGTATATCGCCAGTTTTAAGGTCTCCGCGGTTATGCCATCCACCCATGACGCTTTATCATTATTTAATCTTTTAAGGGCCTTGCAAAGTTCCCCTCCACCAATGGGTCCATTAATCCCGTCTAGCGCAGGGGAGGGGGGCCGGCCCCCTCGGCGTCGTTCCCATGCCTCGCGGTAAATGGTAGCCCTACACGCAGCAGGGTGAGGGTCGCGCAAAAGCTCCCGATAGTGCCGCGCCCAGCACGCGTTAATTTCACCCGGTTCGGTATGAAGTACTCCCGACGTCGGATCATGCACTGGTTGTTCCGCGTGGTTGCTTTGCGTAGGATGACCCTTGGCAATAGAGCGGGCCCATTTCCAAAAACCCCGCCTACCACCACCTTGTCTAAAGTCGTTAATGGCCTTGTCTATGGCTCTAGCCTTTTGGCGGCGGCGGTTAGTTCGGACCATGTTTTTAACCCGGAAGCGCGCAGCGATATACCTATCCAATGCTACGGATTGGTAAGGGCCGCGGGCCTCTTGGCACAAGGCCAAAAAAGCATGCCGACGACGAGCGATAGCCCCTAGGATAGAGCGTTGTAGCGGAGGACCGAGGCCCTTACGCCTAGTGCGTGAAACCGCCCCTACCCTACGGGCTGTAGACCATACGGCTTGGACAAAACCATCGGCGTCGGCGTCGATGGAGTCGGGTTCCCGTGACATGGCCCCCTCCATAGGCTCGTCATTAGGAGGGGCTAGTACCGCGAAGGGGTTAGCGGTGACGAAGTCGCGGAACGGTGTCGGCCACTCAGAAGGAGGATCTCCCCGAGTCGGCTTCGGGATTGACCGGACGGAAAGGCGTTCAAGCATGAGAGGGGGGTGGGGATGTTCGAACGAATCACCCACAAGGCGAGGGACGGAAGCGAAGACATGGAAGTGGTCGGAGGTGTCCCATGAATAGTCGACAAAGACAGAGTGTGGGAGGGAAAGGGAAGGGCCCATGACGGGGGGCCATGCCACGAAATGATCGATCACCCGGCAGCTGCCCCTCCGGCATGTACCACGCACGCGCGCCGAAGCGTCTCGCGGCCAAACTGTTTTCGCATTTGGTACACACCGCCAACGCCGTAACAAAGCATCTAACTGTGCTTCATCGAGGTTCCAATCCCCCCCCGACGACGATGGTATCTCTAGGGAATTTTTCACGAAGCTGCGCTAGCTCCTCGCGCAAGCGGCAGCGGTACGGTTCCCCTTGCGATCCGGTAGGGAGATAGACCGAGATAAATATAATGCCCGCGGAGTCGTTGCTACCGTCTCCGCCCACGCGGACACAAGTCCAACACGGGTGGGGCGTGCCGATGACCCTAGTATGTAGCGACGACCGGACCAAAACACAACATCCACGCTCCGAGGCAACGCGGTCACCGAACGAATAATAATCGGAATATCCTGTAAACCGTTCCCGCGCATCGGTGGCCCTAACTAAAGTTTCTTGAAGGAGAAGAATGTCTATAGCCCCAGCCACGAGCAGTGCATTGATCTCCTCTATTTTCGACGAAAGCCCGTTTACGTTAAGGGTTGCTATACGAAGGTGGGCGGATAGGCACGGGGGGCGGCCATGCAAGGTGGGCGGGGGGGGTGGGTCTAGGTTTGCCGGAGCGGTGTGGGCTAGAGCGGACGGGGCAGGGCGATGCGGGCGGGCGGCATGGCGGTCCCAGTACGGGCGATGCGCCCGCAAGTACCATCCCCAGCGGCCCGCAAAACGTTGCATGCGTTCACGGACGTGTACCCCCTGCCCGGGAGAGTAGTATACATCAAAGCGCACCCCGCCGTCCGGTTGCATCACGCGAGCGATTTTCGTAACGGCCGAAGGCCGCGCATTGAACGCTCGGGTCACGCGGTCCCAGAAAGCAGGCTGCGGTGAGGGGTCCCCCCAGCAACACACACGACGGTGAGACGCCCCGGCGTCCCCGGCTAGGTGCCCGGCCGTCCCTAAGTATGCCCTCGTCTCTATGACGGATCTAGCTAGTCGCGCTTGGCTACCCATTGTGGGGCCAATCCTATTTAGACTCAAGCTAGGTTATCCCAGGTGGGAAGACACGGTAATACGTCGGGGGTGCTCTAATCATCCCTTGTGCGGTGGCTGTGAGTGCCTAAATGGTAGGCACTTGTGTGAATCGCACGTGGACCTAGCTTGAAATATTATAAAATGTGCTGAATTATGGGACGAGTATATCACTACAGGAGTACCTGTATCACACTACGGTACGGGTGCTTGTACTTTGATTTGTATATTATTATTATCAAATGTAACGCCCGGTAGTACAGGTATTATTAAAAAACAAATTTCTTACAAGAGAAAGCAGTGGAGGCCACAGGTATTATTAAAGGAATTGTCTATATCGATCCCGGGGATCTACATCCCCGGGATGGAGATCCCCCATGTGCGGCACGTACGCCCTTGTGCATCCGACGTACGCGTACATGCATGCGATACAGGAGCGACCGCTGGCCCGGCCGGTTCTAGTCAGCGCACGGCCCATCGCCTCTGTAGTAGGAGTCAACACAGCGGATGCGCGCGCCCAGTCGCCTCGCGACGTTGCGTAGGTTGGCGTCTTGCATGTGTCCATCACAGATTTGCATAGATAGAGAAGCAACAAATGAGTGAAGCACCGTTGCTGCCGACGAAAGCATCTCCGCTCGCTCGCGGCATAGAGGCCGAGGCCGCCCGGACAACCCTTCTCCGTCCGTCAACGCCGAACCTGGCACCTTTCCGGACCTTTCCGGACCTACTTGACCTCTCCGGTGCCACCACGCTTGACATATGCCGGAAAGAGAGCCAGGAGTGGGCCAAGGCTTGTGGTTTGCGAGCCTGAAGCGGCAGTTGCTGGAGCTCTTGTCCGAGGCCGGCATTGTTAGACCGGTGAGTGGTCCCCGCCCACCCACACAGACATATCCGCCCTTTCCTCTCTTTTTGTCTCGCACACACACACACACACACACACACACACACACACACACACACACACACACACACACACACACACCACGGCGTTCTTAATTACCGCAAAAGCGTGCGCGCTAATTTTGGTCGGAAAACATGTACTAGCGACGTTTTCGACGCGGCACCAAACCGCCGTACGCCCTCGTTAACCCGTGGCCACCCCAGCCGCGATTGTGTAGCGCGAACACAGACATTGTCCTCCACAACCAGCAAACCTTCAACTCTTTCATAAACGCACTTGTTGCCGGTGGTGGGCGGTCAATTGGTGCTCAGGCGGCTACAGGCGGGTCGTTCTTGCAGCACGGAACGGTAAGCATGCTACCGTCTCACCACTCTATTGTCAACCACCACCGCCTACTCCGGCTTGAATACTGGAGCATCCACTTGCCCTTCCAACCGGTAAACAAGATACAATAGTAGGAAAGAGTATTTTTTAGCTGACGTCCAAACCGGATTTTTGTTTATCCTTTCCAATCGTTCTTTCTGTGCGCTCTGTTCTACAGGTGCAGATTGCGAAAAAACGCCGACGCGGATGAGCGGTGCGTTTTGTATGCCTTTGTGCGAAAATGCGTACACTGTGCCTTGTCGTCACCACTTACCGCCGCCGTTTTTCTTCGTCAAAGTGGCAGGTCAACCGCCGTAGATGGAGTAGCGACTGTTGGCATTGGAGTTTTGACGTTTGCTGTGACTAAAACGCTTCAAAACGACAGCCGTGGTCGGCTTGGCCCGACGGGGACCTACAGCTATTGCGGTGACGGTGACGGGCTACCCAGTCACTACGTCTTCTAGGTTCGCATGGCCCATTCTGACTCACTATGCTGAGCCCAAAGGACATTTCAGGTGAGAAGCCTCAGTTAAAACGCCGCGATAACTCCCAGCAGGTTTTGGAGTGACGGAGATGTCGGACGCGCTGCGGTCCGTCCGTATAGGGCTGCGATTGTACAACACCAACCCCACCACCTAACACTTCACCACCATGACAGCACCAAAGCATATTAACATAGCTATGTAATAATAAAGTCTTATAACGTTTTGCGTTTCCTTGCATACTCGGGCAGTTTCAACATGATTGCATCGGTCTTTTGATGGGGTATATGTGTGTGTGTGTGTGTGTGTGTGTTTGGGAACAATGGGCGCATCTGTGACGAGTACAGTCCTGCAACAGTACATTGCAGGACATTGTACAGGTACTCGTTACGGATACCAATTCGTGCTTTTCCACAGGATGGACGTAAACTCGTGGTTACGTCGCTACTGCAATATTGTAATGGTGCTGATGCTACAGTACGACCAGTACCTCCCGGTACGTACATATATGCATAATTAATCTAACCAGCCAGATGACGCGCCAGAATGAGCTCTTCAATGCAGAAGGAGCCGCGTCGTGAAACCCAATGCTAGGCAGGCCGTGTCTCGAGGACATATGGCGACGGTTGAGTAGCACTAACGCCTGACACGTAAGCGAAGCTTGCAGGCGTAACTAGTCTTGGCAGAAACCTATTTAAGCCCAGTGCAGTAGAGGGAGGTGACAGAACCTTTTAACAATTCCTTTGTTCACTTACAACATCTACCGCCTAAGTACAGCAGTGAAACAACTTTTCATCATTTGCCTCTCGACAACATCATTTGCCATCTTGAAACAACAGAACTAGACAGACTAGAACAGATTTGTGCTACCGTTTAGCTTTCAGAGGCTAACCGCCACACTGGTTTCGGAGCTCTTTTGGGTCGACGCACGCTTTCGTTGCTTGTTGATCTACTCGACGTTGTTTGATTGAGTTGAGATGGCTTCTCTCGGAGCTGGACATTACGTGGTTTTGGTAATTCATGTCGGAGGAACTAAACCATCGGACTTGAAGTTGGTGTTTCAGCGTGAGCCTCGTTCTGGTAGAACTTGGTTCCCAGCTGGCTCTGTCTTACCTAACGAAGAGCCTGTCGACGCTGCTATTCGCGAGTTACACAAGGAGACCGGTCTTGTTTTGACATCGGATGATTTGACGCTGTTGAGTGGTGAACCTGTTAACGTTACACTACCTCAAGGACGACAGCTTGTTTACGTGTACTCGGCTTCTATTCCTGTCCTGTTTGCTACGAACAATTTACGTACACCTGCTCAGGTCGAGCAGGCTGTTTTGGAACAGTCGACAGTTAATCCGGATGGTACTTACGTCGTCCCGGAATCCATCAACATTGACGGTCTGACACTTACGCCCTCACAGAAGGGGTTACTTCGTGCTAAGAAGCACAAGAGTGAATTACTTCACTTAGGTTACGTGGCTCAGTGGGAATCTTTTTATCGAGCAATCACACAGCATGTTCCAGTCATGCAAGACGACACGTCTATCCCGAGACAGTTCCACATGTACACCCGGTTTACGACGGTCGACTCTGGTTCTGTATGACTACTGATTCGCGGACACATTAACCGACTGACTGGTGAAGGACCTACAGATTTACGAGTGGGAAAGTCGTTGCCTACCCACAACTTGGGTGGACTAACTGTGACCCTCACGGAGACTCAGCGTAAGGCTGCAATTACTTCACCGTACCATGATGGTCGGGTACCTCATGTACTGGAGGATTGGCTTGAAGCACAGCCTCAGCGTTTTATAATGCTTGGAATTACGGCTGACTCGTACGATGCAGTGTTCTGGGTTACTTCACAGTTTTCTAGACACCTAGGTGGGTGGTGGTTGAACCGGAAAAAACAGCCTCCAATTCCATCTACGTACAACGAGCTTGTTGTGGAGTTACGCAAGTCGACGTTTCTTCCAAACATTCAGGACGACGCAATTAACGCTTTGCTGAACTTTACGCAGAGCAATACGATGAGTTACGCGGTTTTCACTAAACAGTACAACGACTACTTACGTCGGTCTCGTCAACACCTGACACCTGAGGTACAGTGCGTACGCTTCATTAATGGCCTAGCGAGCGATGCGCTCAAGAAACTGGCTAAGTCACACCGAGCTCAACTAGGATACCAGACTACGCTAGTGGAGCTGCAAAACTTTTTGAATGACGTCGTGACAGACTCACCGGAACTGGGCAATGCGAGGTCTGCTGCTGGACCATCTACCCAGCCTGCACGCAAGCGCAACCTTGATGACCCTCTCGAGGAAGCCTCTAACGTCTGGAAACGTAACAAAGGTGGCCGTGGACGTGGCCGCGGACGTGGACGTGGAAGTGGCAACAATGGTGGACGTGGTCAGACATCTGGCCGCGAAGATTTTAATTCGCTCGCAAATGCAATGACACCTGAGGAACGCAAGCGACACATGGACGAAGGACTCTGCTTCAAGTGCCACAAGAAGGGACACCGTTTGTTCCAATGCCCGGAGTTCAAAGGCAAGGCACCGATGCAACCTAAGAAGCAATGATGGTGGCAAGGCTGTTCTACAAATGAACTGGAGCAGCCGGCTACATCTACTAATCATTCTGAGACACTGTTAGCGACAGAGGTCGTCGACACACCTTCGACATCTCCATCGACTACAGTTGCGACACCTGTAACGCAAGTAGCAGGTCGTCGTCGTCACACTAAGCAGAGACAGAGTCGTAAAACTGTAACCAGACGTTCAGTTGATTGGAAACTGGTTGACTCAGTCTTTGACCCTCTGCATGCACGATTCAACTTCACGTTGGAGGGATGTGCTGATGATGAAGGTCTGAACTCGCACAGTGACTTACCTCACTGTTCGCCGAGTGACTCGATTCTTGACAGAGACTTAACATGAGAACGGGTGTTCATCAACCCACCCTGGGAGTTAGCTGAGCAGATTGCGCAGCATTTTGAGGATTGTCGTCGAACATCTCCGACATCTACGATGGCTGTAGTTGTACTACCGAAGTGGGCGAAATTTACTAAGGTGACTAAGCACTGGAAACTCTATCAAGAATTCCCAGCGAGAACTCAGCTTTTTACTCGTCAGTCACTGGAGAACCCAGCGCAACAGGAGGTGGTTGCTCCAGCCCCTTGGCATGTACAGCTGTGGTTAGTCGACGCAGATTGTGCGTTTAACGACTCTTCAGAACCTACAAGACCTGATCAACCCGACTCGGTACTTGTACCAATGAGTTCTCCCATGCGTCAAGACGCTAGGCACGAGGCCAATTGGTTACGCAACCTGGCCTACGAAAGACTACGGACGTCGACACGTCGATACCTGCCTTGGGAAGCGTGACGCGTGACGAGACTGAAGGCGAGCTTCGCTAGACTATAAATAGTCTAGCACAATGGAGGGCGGTGACAGGATATTCCACATTGTAACTTCTTTCCTTCAATCCCCGCATAGCGACTGCTCCACTGTAGTTTGCTTACAGAACTACTAGCACTTTTCACTCATTGAACGCTTCCCATGAGAGATTTTGACTAGCAACCAGCCACCGAGAGGCTGGTTGTGACATTTTAAAAGGTTCTGTCACCTCCCTCTACTGCACTGGGCTTAAATAGGTTTCAGCCCAGACTAGTTACGCCTGCAAGCTTCGCTTACGTGTCAGGCGTTAGTGCTACTCAACCGTCGCCATCTGTCCTCGAGACACGGCCTGCCTAGCATTGGGTTTCACGACGCGGCTCCTTCTGCATTGAAGAGCTCGTTATGGCGCGTCATCTGGCGGGTTAGATTAATTATGCATATCTGTACGTACCGGGAGGTATTGGTCGTACTGTAGCATCAGCACCATTACAATATTGCAGTAGCGACGTACCCACGAGTATACGTCCATCCTGTGGAAAAGCACGAATTGGTATCCGTAACGAGTACCTTACAGTTGTTAGTCTCTTGAACTTCTTATATTGGCGGCGGTCGTTACTTTTTGAAGACTTCCCGGAGTTACTGCAACCTGTCGACTCTCCGCCAATAAGCCGACAGTGGGATCATCCCATTGAAACAATTGGCCCGATGCGACGTCAACGTCTGAACCGACTGTCACCAGCAGAGCGCGCTGAGCTTAATCGACAGCTCAAAGACGCAGTGGAAGCTGGTCTGATCCGTCATAGCTACAGTGAGTTCGGCTCGCCAATTCTTTTTGTGCGAAAAGCTTATGGCTCGCTACGTCTGTGCATTGACTACCGTGGCCTTAACGAGGTTACGCGTAAAGATGCTTACCCGCTACCGCGTGTGGACGACACTCTGGACGAACTTAAGGACGCGAATTTTTACACACACCTCGACCTCGCTTATGGATTCTGGCAAGTTCGAGTGCGTGATCAAGACGTTCACAAGACGGCTTTTCAGACCCCTGATGGCTTAATGGAATGGGTCGCCATGCCGTTTGGGCTGTGCAACGCACCAGCTACATTTCAAAGGATGATGAACGACATTCTTCGCGACTTTTTACATAAGTTCGTGACTGTCTACCTGGATGACGTCTGTATCTACAGTCGAACTCTGGAGGAGCACCTGGAGCACCTACGTCTAGTGCTACAACGATTCAAAGAGGAAGGGCTGAAATTACGCCTTAAGAAATGCTTCTTCGGATTGCAAGAAATGGAGTATCTGGGCTACAATGTGTCAGCCGGGAAAATTTCGGTTTCCACAAAGAAAGTCGAGGCCGTTGCAGAGTGGCCAGTGCCCAAGACGCAGAAGGAGGTTCGCAGTTTCGTACAGTTCTGCAACTTCTATGCGAGATTTATACACCATTTTAGCGACCTTACGGCTCCATTGACGGACTTACTGCGGAAGTCCCAGCCACAGAAGGTTACGCTAACGCCTGCCTGTTTGGAAGCCTTCGAGACTCTCAAGTTACGGCTCATTTCCGCGCCATGCCTGATCCTTCCGGAGGTCGGCTCGGACGCGACGTTCACCGTGGCTACATATGCTTCAACAGTGGGGATTGCAGCAGTCCTGTTGCAAGACCAAGGGGGCGGTCTTCAACCAGTCTCTTACTGGGCGCGTAAGCTGAATCCAGCTGAGCGTGGTAACACTTACTCTGCGTACGACTTAGAAGCTTTGGCCGTATGCGAAGCTGTCAAGCATTGGAGGTGCTATCTTGAAGGCTGTTCTAAGGTCCTTGTCGTAACAGACCACGACACACTGCGACATCTGCTCAGGCATACGGACAACAGGCTGAACAAGCGGCAAGCAAGATACCTGCGGGATTTGCAACCGTTTGTGGGCTCGATGACACTTGCATATCGCAAGGGAGCTATGAACGAAGCCGACCCGTTAAGCCGGCGTCCAGACTTCGTACCTCAGGCCACAGTACCCTTATTTTGGGATGGCGAGGTTCCGTCAGATCGAGAATTACGACGGAAGTCCCAGCTACTGTTTAAAGACGCACAGTTAAATTTACTGACTGTTGACGCGCTGCAGCTGAGCCCTGAGTTCGCTGATCTCATTCGCGAGGGGTTCTCACGAGATTCGTTTTATGGGGACGATGGTGAGTGGACAAGAGACAGCCGGATAGAAGCCAGAGATGGGTACTTTTGGCGTCTCAATCGCCTCTGTATTCCACAGAACTCTGAGCTCCGACTGAGATTGATCGCAGAGCTGCACGAAAGTTCGTCAGCTAGTCACAGAGGAGTTGCTAGCACTCTTGCTAAAGCACTCGACAGATTCTGGTGGAAACGAATCCGCCAAGATGTGAAAGATTTTTGTGAACGCTGCGTCGTGTGCCGACGAGCGAAGATTCGACCGCAGATGGCTGCGACTCTTTACCCATTACCTGTTCCACCCAGACCGTGGCACACAGTTGGTCTTGACTACCTGACACACTTGCCTGAGAGCAACGGCTTTAAGAGTGTGCTGATAGTGGTAGACCATCTAACTCGAATGGCCCATTTTCTGCCATGTACAGAGTCGATTACAGCCGAAGAAACTGCAACTTTGTTTTTACATGGAGTCTACCGTTTACATGGACTTCCCCGTGTGCTAATCAGCGACCGCGACCCAAAATTTTTCAGCGCTTTCTGGCAGACACTCTGGAGACGCCTTGGAACGCGTCTGAACATGTCTTCCAGCCGACACCCAGAAATAGACGGACTGACAGAGCGCGTGAACAGCACGTTTCAGCAGCTTCTTCGTTGCTTCTGTTGCTATGATGGCTCTGATTGGTCAACACTTTTACCGCAAGTGGAGTTTGCGTACAACGCTTCGCGTGCACTCGGAATTGAGCACACGCCGTTCGAGGCTAACTTTGGTTTTTCTCCTGAGGAGCCTCCTGACCTGCTCTTCAGCATGCGACCGTCGATTCCACTTTCGCAAGACGCAACAGAACGGTTGAGATTGTTACAGGAAGTGCACAGCTTGGTACGCTCTGTGTTACAGCTACATAAGGATGAGATGCAGGCGAGCACAGAACCGTCTACGGCGCCACACTTCGCTAAGGGAGACAAGGTGTCAGTCGTCACAACAAATCTTTTTCTACGAGGACAACCGAACAGGAAACTCAGAGACAGACAGCTCGGCCCCTTTTCAGTGGAGGAGCAGATTGGAAAACACAGTTACAGATTGAAACTACCAGCGACAGTACGCTTACACCCTGTGTTCCACGTTAATAACTTACGACCCTGCTCTACCGCTCCACTACGACCAGCTGTCCCAATAACTGTACCTGAAGGAGACGATGAGGAGTTTGACGTGTCGCACATCTCTGCTGTGTGCATCAAGTCGCTACCTCGGCGACGAGGCAAATATTTGCTCTTCATGACGCACTTCAGTGATGACGACATTCCACCTGTCTGGCACCGGTTGAACGAGGTGCATCGAACAATTGCGTTACAAGAATTCTTGGAGACGCCCCAATGGCGCAAGTTCGCCAAGACTCATGCGTACATTGACTTCATGCACGCTTTCCCAGCGCGCATTCCTGAGTCCCAGTAACTGCTTCAGTAAAGGAGCCAAGAACCACGGAGGTCTGCCTCGCGGCGGCCTCATTGATCTCTCAAGAGGGGGAGGGTACGAGTGTGACGAGTACAGTCATGCAACAGTACATTGCAGGACATTGTACAGGTACTCGTTACGGATACCAATTCGTGCTTTTCCACAGGATGGACGTATACTCGTGGGTACGTCGCTATTGCAATATTGTAATGGTGCTGATGCTACAGTACGACCAGTACCTCCCGGTACGTACATATATGCATAATTAATCTAACCAGCCAGATGACGCGCCAGAACGAGCTCTTCAATGCAGAAGGAGCCGCGTCGTGAAACCCAATGCTAGGCAGGCCGTGTCTCGAGGACAGATGGCGACGGTTGAGTAGCACTAACGCCTGACACGTAAGCGAAGCTTGCATGCGTAACTAGTATGGGCTGAAACCTATTTAAGCCCAGTGCCGTAGAGGGAGGTGACAGAACCTTTTAACAATTCCTTTGTTCACTTACAACATCTACCGCCTAAGTACAGCAGTGAAACATCTTTTCATTATTTGCCTCTCGACAACATCATTTGCCATCTTGCAACAACAGAACTAGACAGACTAGAACAGATTTGTGCTAGCGTTTAGCTTTCAGAGGCTAACCGCCACACATCAGTGTGTGTGTGTGTGTGTGTGTGTGTGTGTGTGTGTGTGTGTGTGTGTGTGTGTGTGTGTGTGTGTGTGTGTGTGTGTGTTTGTGTGTGTGTGTGTGTTTATGTGTGTGTGCGCGCGTGTGTGTTGTGATTGGAGAACATGCCCACTTTGGCTGAGGGCGAGCTGGTCATCGTGCTGTGTTCTTGATGGTTACTGCCATACCATACCCTTGCCTTTTCAGCAGCCGCAGCACCGTCGTCACTAGATGCATAAATCACAACAACAATGGCAGTGCAAACGGACCATCTGTGGTGGCAATACAGCAGGAGTGAAATGTGCATCCCCATGTAGCGGGAATAGTGGCATTTTCAGGAAGCATAAACAGCAATAAGTAAAAATAACAGCAGTGGCAGTAACAGCAATTGTGAAAGCATCGGCATGCCAGCAACATCAGAAGCATTAGCAAACTGTAGCATGATAAACATACATCAACAACATTCTTGACAACAAAGCCAACAAGCACAACATATGCAAGTAACAAAATCATTATCAATTACAATAGCAGCAAGAGCAGCAACACTAACCTGCAACACCAATTGGTTGTGGCCGACAGGATGTCATGATGCATGTATGCACGTAAACCAAATAAAGCAAACAATTACACAGAACCGTGTTATCATTTAAAGTTAGTTGCTGATCCTATCTGTCAAGAATAGACTGTATAGGGATACACCCCCCTCCAGAGTTTCGCGGCATGCGCAGAGTCCGACTCGATTGCCGCCGTCACGCCG